>JAZHYW010026812.1:0-28241 GCA_037355805.1 Ixodes ricinus
AATACCAAAACCAACCATTTTCTCGGAAGCCGAGCGAGAGCATTGCGCACCTGGGCGAAGCACATACAAGGTTCTTAAACTCTCACCAAAGAAAAAAGTATGCAAAAAAGTATGTGCAAAAAGAAAAGCTACTCACTCCTTTGGTATCCTAAATTTGTTTAATGTGAACAAGGAATATAGCGACTACGCCTGTCAGGTGAAACGATGCGTCCGATACCCCCGACACAGGGCGAAAATTAACGTAATTTCCATCGAATGACATTACGTGATCGGCGAATCAGCTCGCAATCCTCACGTAAACCAGCGTCGCGGGTTCACTGCGCCGCGCCAAAAGTGGCGAGCGCTGATTGGCCAATCAGGTAATGTCATTCGATGGAATTTCAAAAAAAAATTACCGCGCGGCAGGAGTTTAATATGCGCATCTATCAAACCGTCACGGGGTGCGCACTTTCAACAATGCGCCTATAAGCAGAGTGACCTCTCTTCCTCTCTCTTTATACGGGTGTTTGTTATTGTATACAGTATCAACACGCCTGTCAGTGAAGTCGATAGAAATTATGCAATACGGAACTATCTTCAAAAGTAATGCGGATTGCATTTCTAAGCATTTATAGAGTGCGCAAGATAGTTTGCCGTGGCAGTTATACCTGAGCGCTTCACTAAATACTTGATGAAGCAGGTGTTTAGTAACCTGTCTTAAATACACTATAAGTTGATGGCCTAGTTGGTTAAACATCACCTAAACAGTTAGAGCGAAAGACGAAGGACCACAGAAGACTGGAGAAGACAACTGGTACCACATGGTGTCAAATGGTGTCAAAACCATGTTTCTTTTAGATTAATTTTATCACCATCTTAACGTGCAAGGCGAGGTTCTAATCCTTCGCTATTCGACACCATGTTGCAGCGCTTGTCCTGTCGAGTCTTCATTTGTCATTTGTCTTTCACGCTAACTGTTTTTGTGACGTCTTAAATACACTTGTTGAGAATCTTGCGAAATACTGACTGCCACCGATCGGCCTCGCCAAGTGCTCAAAATTTCACAAAACTAACAGGCCGGATTTTTGTCCCCGCGATGAAAGGGCTTTTCATAAACGCAGAATCAAAACTAGTTCCCTGCTACTGTACATCATCTCTTAGACATCGCGACAGCCATGCTTTCCCCAGTTTATTCTGGTGCTAACAATTGAAAACGAGCGTGTTGGTGAATAGATACGCATACATCAAAGGACAAAACATCGAGGACGGGGACGAAAACAAAACTTCTTTCGTAAAGGAAGCTTTGAAAGAAGTTCTGTTTCCGTCCCCGTCCTCGATGTTTTATCCTTTTATGTATTCGTGTCTGGTGGTACGCCACCATGTTTTGTCTTTCATAAAATCGACATTGTCAATTTACTTAGCATGAAAAAATGTTGTCTTGCTTAGAAAAAGCACAAAGTTAGCTTTTTTTTATCTAAGGCCTTTGCAGAAACATTTCAAGTTGCGGTCCTAAGCTTGCGAGTAATAAAGCTAACAAAGGGGATTAAATATTCTTCCACGGATTCCAACAGACACATTTCCAAACGCTTTTCGCGAACTGCTATATTATTTCCAGACTCGAGAAGCAATCCGTTACAAGTAACGAATTACATCTAATCCGTTACAAGTAACGGATTACATGTAATCCGTTACTTTTTAAAGTAATTTTGTATTTGCAACGTTACTTTTTTTTCGGAAGTAATTTGTAATGTAATTTCCTTACAAAATATTGGTAACGGATTACTTTAATTACTCGTTACTTTTCAAAAATATGAGCATAATACAGAAACTGGAGCAATACGAGCAGAACATTCAGCAGCTTAAAGAGAGCAAGTTCAACGAAATAGAAAACATCAGGAAGGGGAGAATAGCCGATAAGAAAACACGATTTTTTGTATGACCGGTCACCAGAACCACTACAAAAAACGGGCAAAGCATGTATAAATATACGAAAGGCAAAGATCAAGTAAGACAACGCCGATTAGGCTCTCCATCGCCTTCCATAGTGTTTTTCTTCTTCTCCCGGGCAGAAGAAAGCTCTTCGGGTTTATTTGTTTTTGTATTTTCCACCGTATCACCCTTTCCAACTTCTTCGACATCTCCCGCCACCTGCACTGACATCAAACGCGGGTCCGTAACCCCTCGATTCGCGGGTTCACAACTCGCGTAACAGACGATGCAGCCTCGCAAGAGGGGGTCGAATTCTCTTTGTCTTTGATGTGCGCGGCTGTATTGTGGCACGCTTTTGAAGCACGGCTGAAAAGCGCCCGGCTCGAGGCCAAGAGCATCGCCTACAAGGGTACGGACGATACTTCTACTGGTTTACTTGTCTGGGCATGGCGGTCGAGTCCACTCCTCACTTTACAGTTGGGGGGGGGGGGGGGGTTAGGTCATTTAGAAAGTGCTGACAGAGAGAGAGATCGCGTAAAAGTGGCTTGATCCGCTATTGTTTTGTGAGACCGATGGCCACCACTTCTCTCGCTCTCTATGCCCTCCCGTGGCCTCCACGAATATTGGTATGAAAGTGAGAACCGATGAACGAACGATAACCCGTAACCACCACTTTTCCTTTGACTGGTCAAGTTTTCGGTCATGGCGTGTCCGTCGTCTCCATGGCCATCTCTTAATAAGATGTTCAAGATTCCACAGCATTAAGAGAACGGAAACCTAGAGTTTAAGTGCATACTTTGCTTGCCAAAAAACCACATTGTCATCAGCAAGAACAACAAACTCTAATCTACGGAAGCGCATCAAGCACTATACATTGTAACGTTAAAACCAAATTTTTCTCTTTTTTGTGAATAACGGGCGAAACATTTGAGTCAAAAGGTGTCTTTTCTAGATCGCTTCTTTGGCTCCGAATCGCGTAGCGGAGGTAGATGCTGCTACCTGAAGCATGCGCACCGCTAGCTTTGTCTGCACAATTCAAGGGATCATTTCCGGAGGCCGTAAGCTAGCGGGATGGCGGATGTGTTGCAGCTTTCAGTGCCTTGTCAGCTTACAGTGAACGGACGCACTACACTTTTTCTTTTAAATAGAATATTTTATTTTTACACGAACTGCCATAATACGGGCGCATGAGAAATGAAAAATAGTGTCGCAGAACATTTTTGAAAAAATATCAAAATTGTTTCTATTGTTTTCTGGGTAAGTGTGCGGAAAAAGCAACGTGAATGTAATTTGTAACGTAACGAGTAAAGTAATCCTTTACTTTTCAGCGAAAGTAATTTGTAACGGTAATCCATTACATTTGAGGCTCAGCAATTTGTGATTGTAATCCATTACACTTTTTCAAGTAACGAGCACAAGTCTGATTCTTTCTGAAAAAAGCCTCCCGGAGATCCGTTGCCAGCGTAACGATCCGGGCATTGTAGCGGGGCCCAAGCTGTTAATTGTAAAATAGAACCTTTTCAAAACCCCATCGAGCAACATTGGCGGTCGCCGTTTTCTAAGGGAAGAGGCGGGGGGGGGGGGGGGGCGGGGAAGGATAATGTTTTTGTTTTTTTTGACGATCTTCCAAAGGTCATTCTGGTGATATTGCCACGCGCGTCGCTGAGCAAGCGCGTACGTGGCCGAATGGTTACCGTGCTTGGCTGTCGCGCGGAAGATCTGGGTTCGATTCCAGGCAGCGGAATGTTCTTTTATTTATTCTTTCTACTTGGCGTTCTCGCAAATTCGAGAACTTTCTTGTCTGATCGAGTTACGAATGTTCTACGCGCCGAACGTTCTAGGCCGAATGTTCCAGAGACCCACGCGGCTACAAAAGGTGCTCCGCGTGGCAAGCCGCAGTCAGTCTCGCCCCAGCGTTCGATCCTGCTGTTACGCCGCCATCGACGCCCGCGACGCTCTATTGTTATCTTCTGTTTCCTTTTTGTTTTGGGCACAAGTTCGCCCCATTAAACGTTTAGTTTGTTTCAGTTTTCGTCGCCTCATCATTTGTCATTCGTGACAATATCCCATACTCCATGGTCATAGTTAAAGGGAGAAAATTGGCTTAGAAGGGCGGGAGGAATCATATGTTTGTCTTTTTAGACTTGGGCTAGGTGTCGCAAGCTACCACCCGTTACAAGGGGTATAGCCATTAACATCCGTCCATCCATGGGCACGAAAGGCAGTGATTGGATCCGAGTCCACGTCGAACGCCGATGCCGCACTCGTTCTCGATACCAGCTGAGCCGAGCTAAGGCCGAACACGGGCACAGCCTTCGTGTACAATACATATTCAGGGTGCCTGCCGAAAAAAAAATGGCGCACTCATATAATTGGCACAGCAGCTACGAGATGGCGTGCACTTTTGAAAAGGGTCCACTGAGAAAGTTAATTATAAGCTATCCACGCGACGTTGGCGCTAATTCTTGGCATTTCGGTGAACTGGGACCCTAGGTTGAAGATTTACATGTGTGTTTTAAAAGGTCACGGAAATGACGTAATGGCATCCGACTGGTGAAGCCAATTGTCTCCACCAATCAAACGCCATTATGTCACTTCTCTGAGTTTTTAAAACGTACGCGTAAATGTCCAACCTAGACACCCTGGAGCAGTGGCAGGATGCAGCGGGGGAAACATTTGGCACAGCTTGGCACAGATGGCGCGGCAATCGCATCACTGTCAACTACTCTGTCGGGAGAAGCCTGTATGGTCCAGAAGCACACATCGATCTATCTTATGTCCGGTTTTTGACATACCTTTTTCGATTTTCCGCCGAGAAAACTTAAAAAACGCAAGTGCTTAATCTTGTTCATTGAAACATACGCAAGAAGCTGGTCAACCGGAAGTTATCTCGGCCACAGGAAGGTCCGTCATTACTATTTACACCCCTTGTCCCATATGACACCCCAAAACTTGAGTTCAGCGTTCAGCGCACTGACGTCGAACAAACGACCCCAACTTTTACGAGGTGCTTGAGAACGGCGAAATATACCTCATGAAACAGCTAAAGTGTTTATCAAAGACTATAGAAAAAAACAACTGAGGTTTGCAGTAATGCCAAGAGAACCCCGATTTCTTTTTTGTAGTCAATAACACATACATTAGCTATTTTAATAAGTTGTACCACTCGGCTATGAACCAACCTGTGAAAGTTGGAAGCGTCGGTTCGACGTCAGCACGCAGTACGTCGAACTGAAGTTTTGGGGTTTCATATATGGGCCAAGGAGTGTAAGAATATGCCCTTTTTTCTCTGAGAGTGTTGGCGACCAACGAGACAAGCGACAGCGACCGGCTTCGCTGTCATCGGTCAGTCGCTGCGATGAGGCAAGCCCCATGAAAGTGACGGGAGCAAGCGACCAAGCCGATGAGCGGCGTTCTCTAGAAATCCAAAAACCCAGCAACGCAACGAGTGACAGTGAGAAATCTTCGTCGCTCGTCACTGACTCTTGTCGCTGTCACCGCCGCTCATCTCATCGCTCGCTAAATCACACGCATGCGGTTCAGCCTTGCCGAAGAAGTTTTTTAAAACCTTGTGCAAACGGTGAGACTCGCCTCTGAGAACATGTGGCAATTTTTACGAAAAGTAAAAGGCACAACTCGTCGAAAGCAAGTTTCGCCAGTCTCGCGGCGTGTCAAAGCTTCCTTGGTACGCCGAAGCGCTGCATCTCTGTGCCTTCGCATGCTTGGATACCGATCAAAAATCAACACCACCGCAAAGTTCTGAAGGTGTGTCGAGCGTAGACGTCTTTTTCATCATATATTGGCCACACATTAAATTCTAGATCGTCCAGTTGTTCCGCCGAGTTGCTACCAATAAAGGGAAAAACCTGTGGTTGCTATTATGCACTATTAACCATGGCTATGTTCCAAATCTAGTCGAATGGATCACATGGCAGCACAAATACAGCAAGGCTGTGGAGGAAGGTACGTTTTCGAACACAAAAGCATGAAACGGCCAGATCAAAAATTTCTTGAAACGCGACCCATATGGTCGTGTGCCTTGTCACCATCGCCGCCACTGTACCCCCATCCCCCTCTTCCATCGCCACTAGATCAAGCTCGTTTCTGGACCGCAAGTCCCGCAAGTTACAAATATAGTCATAGTAAAGTGAAACGCTGCTCCCGAGGCACGTACATCTTCATGCACACTGCACTCGCGAAACACATACATACGGCGTCGATTCCTGATCGGTATCCAAGCGTGCAAAAGCACGGAGACGCAGCACTTTGGTATGGCAAGGACGCTTTGATCACGCTGCGAGACCGGCGAAACTTGCTTTCGACAGGTTGTGCCTTTTTCCTGTGGCACTGCGCTTTCATAAACATTTTGACGTGTTCTCAAAGGCAAGTCTCAGAGTTTACATAAGCTCTTAAAAACCTCTTCGGCGAGTGACGATAAACAATAAGAAAACGGGCATTCAGCTCGCTGCCGCCTGCCTCCGGAACGCTCCAAAAAGGCGATTTTTCGACATGCAAGATGGTCGTCCGGTGGCCGCATTTGTGGCTGCAGCGACCAAGCGGGATGCGCGATCCAGCAAATTGTCATAGAGATAAGTGATTACAACATTTCAAGATCCCTCCTCGAGGCCATTCTTGACGCAAACCTATTCTTCTTATTTTTCAGTTAATATCAGTTACCGGTAAAGAATTGACGGTGACGGTTACGGTTTTGATAAATTTCAAATAACAGTTTCGTTCCGGTTGCGGTTACTGAAAAAATTTCATAATGGAACAGCGCTAATTTTTGCAAGGACAGAGGAAGGAACTGGACAGGACGACGCTGACTAACAACTGAAAGGTTTATTATCAGGAAACCACGAAGAAAACATGCGACAACACGACTCTCTAATCACGATGGAAATGCGCATGCGCCTCACAAAATTGGGTTGTATGCGTCATCCCGATCTAAAAATTCGACCTACTGTCCAGCAAATTCAAGGAAACCCTGACTCACGCAGGCTGGCCCCTCCTTTATTCTATGGGCTTTAACAATCTCTCGAGCTTTTTGGTCCCTGTGTTTATACAAAACAATGGCTTTGTCAAGTAACAGTGTACAGGTGCAGTTCCTGCAGTGTAACGCCAAGTGGGAGCTTGCTGTTCCTGTTAAAGAACTACGGTGTTCCCGCAGGCGAATGTTGAGGCACCGCCCTGTCTGTCCGATGTATACCTTCCCGCAGGTGAAGGGTATCTGGTATACTATACCCAAGGTGCATGGCACGAACTCAATGCGGTGTTTTATGCCGCATGGGCTCTCCCCCTGTGTTTCTACCTTGTTAACGGCTTTTCCACTGCAGGGCAAATACTGCTTAGCTTGTTACGTGCCGAGAACACCACATCTACCCCGAACTTCGAGGCTGCTCTTTTAAAGCCGTGTGACATGTGGTGCACATAATGGGATGACTGTGACCTGCTTTTTTACTTTTTTGTTACTTTTCTCCGCGCCTCACCCTTAATGCGGCGGAATCAATAGTGAAAAGCATTAAGGGTGAGCTCCTGCGGCATAAAACACCGCATTGAGTTTGTGCCATGCACCTTGGGTGATACCAGATACCTTCACCTGCGGGAAGGTACACATCGGACAGACGAGGCGGTGCCTCAACATTCGCCTGCGGGAACACCGTAGTTCTTTAACAGGAACAGCAAGCTCCCACTTGGCATTACACTGCAGGGACTGCGCCTGTACACCGTTACTTGACAAAGCCATTGTTTTGTATATACACAGGGACCAAAAAGCTCGAGAGATTGCTGAAGCCCATAGAATAAAGAAGGAGGGGCCAGCCTGCGTGAGTCAGGCTTTTTTGAATTTGCTGGACAGTGAGGTCGAATTTTTTAGATCGGGGATGACGCATACAACATTGTGTAACAGATAGCACCCAATTTTGTGAGGTGCATGCGCATTTCCATCATGATTAGAGAGTCGTGTTGTCGGATGTTTTCTTCGTGGTTTCCTGATAATAAACCTTTCAGTTGTTAGTCAGCGCTCGTCCTGTCCAGTTCCTTCCTCTGTCCTTGCAAAAATTCGCGCTGTTCCATTATGAATCCATACCAACTCGCCCAGTTATCCTGTTTGAAAAAATTACGCTCCTAAATGGTTTGTGGTTTCGGTTCCGGTTTAAGTCCCTGCGGCCATGCACCGGTATCATGTGGGAAGCGCACTTAACGAGGATAACTTGCTACCTGAAGAATGCCTGCTCTGCGAATGTAGGTTCTCTGCCATGCACCAGTGCCATGTGGGAAGCGCACTTAACGGGAATCACTCGCTACCCGAAGAATGCCTGCTCTGCGAATGTAGGTTCTTCTGCCATGCATCGGTGCCATGTGGGAAACGCACTTAACGGGAATCACTCGCTACCCGAAGAATGCCTGCTCTGCGAATGTAGGTTCTGCTGCCATGCACCAGTGCCATGTGGGAAGCGCACTTAACGGGAATCACTCGCTACCCGAAGAATGCCTGCTCTGCGAATGTAGGTTCTTCTGCCATGCACCAGTGCCATGTGGGAAGCGCACTTAACGGGAATCACTCGCTACCCGAAGAATGCCTGCTCTGTGAATGTAGGTTCTCTGCCATGCACCAGTGCCATGTGGGAAGCGCACTTAACGGGAATCACTTGCTACCCGAAGAATGCCTGCTCTGCGAATGTAGGTTCTCTGCCATGCACCAGTGCCATGTGGGAAGCGCACTTAACGGGAATCACTCCGCTACCCGAAGAATGCCTGCTCTGCGAATGTAGGTTCTCTGCCATGCACCAGTGCCATGTGGGAAGCGCACTTAACAGGAATCACCTCGCTACCCGAAGAATGCCTGCTCTGCGAATGTAGGTTCTCTGCCATGCACCAGTGCCATGTGGGAAGCGGACTTAACGGGAATCACTCGCTACCCGAAGAATGCCTGCTCTGCGAATGTAGGTTCTCTGCCATGCACCAGTGCCATGTGGAAGCGCACTTAACGGGAATCACTCGCTACCCGAAGAATGCCTGCTCTGTGAATGTAGGTTCTCTGCCATGCACCAGTGCCATGTGGGAAGCGCACTTAACGGGAATCACTCGCTACCCGAAGAATGCCTGCTCTGCGAATGTAGGTTCTCTGCCATGCACCAGTGCCATGTGGGAAGCGCACTTAACGGGAATCACTCGCTACCCGAAGAATGCCTGCTCTGCGAATGTAGGTTCTCTGCCATGCACCAGTGCCATGTGGGAAGCGCACTTAACGGGAATCACTCGCTACCCGAAGAATGCCTGCTCTGCGAATGTAGGTTCTCTGCCATGCACCAGTGCCATGTGGGAAGCGCACTTAACGGGAATCACTCGCTACCCGAAGAATGCCTGCTCTGTGAATGTAGGTTCTCTGCCATGCACCAGTGCCATGTGGGAAGCGCACTTAACGGGAATCACTCGCTACCCGAAGAATGCCTGCTCTGCGAATGTAGGTTCTCTGCCATGCACCAGTGCCATGTGGGAAGCGCACTTAACGGGAATCACTCGCTACCCGAAGAATGCCTGCTCTGCTGAATGTAGGTTCTCTGCCATGCACCAGTGCCATGTGGGAAGCGCACTTAATGGGAATCACTCGCTACCCGAAGAATGCCTGCTCTGCGAATGTAGGTTCTCTGCCATGCACCAGTGCCATGTGGGAAGCGCACTTAACGGGAATCACTCGCTACCCGAAGAATGCCTGCTCTGTGAATGTAGGTTCTCTGCCATGCACCAGTGCCATGTGGAAGCGCACTTAACGGGAATCACTCGCTACCCGAAGAATGCCTGCTCTGCGAATGTAGGTTCTCTGCCATGCACCAGTGCCATGTGGGAAGCGCACTTAACGGGAATCACTCGCTACCCGAAGAATGCCTGCTCTGTGAATGTAGGTTCTCTGCCATGCACCAGTGCCATGTGGGAAGCGCACTTAACGGGAATCACTCGCTACCCGAAGAATGCCTGCTCTGCGAATGTAGGTTCTCTGCCATGCACCAGTGCCATGTGGGAAGCGCTTAACAGGAATCACTACTACCCGAAGAATGCCTGCTCTGTGAATGTCTCTGCCATGCACCAGTGCCATGTGGGAAGCGCACTTAACGGAATCACTCGCTGCCGAATGCCTGCTCTGCGAATGTAGGTTCTCTGCCATGCACCAGTGCCATGTGGGGAAGCGCACTTAATGGGAATCACTCGCTACCCGAAGAATGCCTGCTCTGCGAATGCAGGTTCTCTGCCATGCACCAGTGCCATGTGGGAAGCGCACTTAACGGGAATCACTGCGCTACCCGAAGAATGCCTGCTCTGCGAATGTAGGTTCTCTGCCATGCACCAGTGCCATGTGGGAAGCGCACTTAACGGGAATCACTCGCTACCGAAGAATGCCTGCTCTGCGAATGTAGGTTCTCTGCCATGCACCAGTGCCATGTGGGAAGCGCACTTAACGGGAATCACTCGCTACCCGAAGAATGCCTGCTCTGCGAATGTAGGTTCTCTGCCATGCACCAGTGCCATGTGGAAGCGCACTTAACGGGAATCACTCGCTACCCGAAGAATGCCTGCTCTGCGAATGTAGGTTCTCTGCCATGCACCAGTGCCATGTGGGAAGCGCACTTAACGGGAATCACTCGCTACCCGAAGAATGCCTGCTCTGCGAATGTAGGTTCTCTGCCATGCACCAGTGCCGTGTGGGAAGCGCACTTAACGGGAATCACTCGCTACCCGAAGAATGCCTGCTCTGCGAATGTAGGTTCTCTGCCATGCACCAGTGCCATGTGGGAAGCGCACTTAACGGGAATCACTCGCTACCCGAAGAATGCCTGCTCTGCGAATGTAGGTTCTTCTGCCATGCACCAGTGCCATGTGGGAAGCGCACTTAACGGGAATCACTCGCTACCCGAAGAATGCCTGCTCTGCGAATGTAGGTTCTCTGCCATGCACCAGTGCCATGTGGGAAGCGCACTTAACGGGAATCACTCGCTACCCGAAGAATGCCTGCTCTGCGAATGTAGGTTCTCTGCCATGCACCAGTGCCATGTGGGAAGCGCACTTAACGGGAATCACTCGCTACCCGAAGAATGCCTGCTCTGCGAATGTAGGTTCTCTGCCATGCACCAGTGCCATGTGGGAAGCGCACTTAACGGGAATCACTCGCTACCCGAAGAATGCCTGCTCTGCGAATGTAGGTTCTCTGCCATGCACCAGTGCCATGTGGGAAGCGCACTTAACGGGAATCACTCGCTACCCGAAGAATGCCTGCTCTGCGAATGTAGGTTCTCTGCCATGCACCAGTGCCATGTGGGAAGCGCACTTAACGGGAATCACCGCTACCCGAAGAATGCCTGCTCTGCGAATGTAGGTTCTCTGCCATGCACCAGTGCCATGTGGGAAGCGCACTTAACGGGAATCACTCGCTACCCGAAGAATGCCTGCTCTGCGAATGTAGGTTCTCTGCCATGCACCAGTGCCATGTGGGAAGCGCACTTAACGGGAATCACTCGCTACCCGAAGAATGCCTGCTCTGCGAATGTAGGTTCTCTGCCATGCACCAGTGCCATGTGGGAAGCGCACTTAACGGGAATCACTCGCTACCCGAAGAATGCCTGCTCTGCGAATGTAGGTTCTCTGCCATGCACCAGTGCCATGTGGGAAGCGCACTTAACGGGAATCACTCGCTACCCGAAGAATGCCTGCTCTGTGAATGTAGGTTCTCTGCCATGCACCAGTGCCATGGGGAAGCGCACTTAACGGGAATCACTCGCTACCCGAAGAATGCCTGCTCTGCGAATGTAGGTTCTCTGCCATGCACCAGTGCCATGTGGGAAGCGCACTTAACGGGAATCACTCGCTACCCGAAGAATGCCTGCTCTGTGAATGTAGGTTCTCTGCCATGCACCAGTGCCATGTGGGAAGCGCACTTAACGGGAATCACTCGCTACCCGAAGAATGCCTGCTCTGTGAATGTAGGTTCTCTGCCATGCACCAGTGCCATGTGGGAAGCGCACTTAACGGAATCACTCGCTACCCGAAGAATGCCTGCTCTGCGAATGTAGGTTCTCTGCCATGCACCAGTGCCATGTGGGAAGCGCACTTAACGGGAATCACTCGCTACCCGAAGAATGCCTGCTCTGCGAATGTAGGTTCTCTGCCATGCACCAGTGCCATGTGGGAAGCGCACTTAACGGGAATCACTCGCTACCCGAAGAATGCCTGCTCTGCGAATGTAGGTTCTCTGCCATGCACCAGTGCCATGTGGGAAGCGCACTTAACGGGAATCACTCGCTACCCGAAGAATGCCTGCTCTGTGAATGTAGGTTCTCTGCCATGCACCAGTGCCATGTGGGAAGCGCACTTAACGGGAATCACTCGCCACCCGAAGAATGCCTGCTCTGTGAATGTAGGTTCTCTGCCATGCACCAGTGCCATGTGGAAGCGCACTTAACGGGAATCACTCGCCACCCGAAGAATGCCTGCTCTGCGAATGTAGGTTCTCTGCCATGCACCGGTGCCATGTGAAGCGCACTTAACGGGAATCACTCGCACACCAAGAATGCCTGCCTCTGCAGAATGTAGGTTCTCTGCCATGCACCAGTGCCATGTGGGAAGCGCACTTAACGGGAATAACCTCAGCATGCAAGACTGTCTGCTCTGTACATGTAGGTTCCCGTGCCATGCACCAGTGCGCCGTGGGAAGCGCACTTAACGGGGAATAACCGCTACCCGGAGAGTGCCTGCTCGGCGAATGTAGGTTCCTCTGCCATGCACCGGTACCATGGGGAAGCGCACTTAACGGGGAATAACTCGCTACCCGAAGAATGCCTGCTCTGCGTAATGTAGGTTCTCTGCCATGCACCAGTGCCATGTGGGAAGCGCACTTAGCGGGAATCACTCGCTACCCGAAGAATGCCTGCTCTGCGAATGGTGGGTTCTCTGCCATGCACCAGTGCCATGTGGGAAGCGCACTTAACGGGAATCACTCGCTACCCGAAGAATGCCTGCTCTGTGAATGTAGGTTCTCTGCCATGCACCAGTGCGGCGGGAGGCCTTAACGGGAATCACTCGCTACCCGAAGAATGCCTGCTCTGCGAATGTAGGCCCTCTGCCACTGCACCGGTGCCATGTGGGCAGCGCACCTAGCGGGAATCACTCCGTCACTCCGGAAGAATGCCTGCTCTGCAAATGTAGGTTCTCTGCCATGCACCAGTGCCGTGTGGGAAGCGCACTTAACGGGAATCACTCGCTACCCGAAGAATGCCTGCTCTGCGATGTAGGTTCTCTGCCATGCACCAGTGCCATGTGTGGAAGCGCACTTTTAGCGGAATCACTCGCCATCCCAAGAGATGCCTGCTCTGCGAATGTAGTGGGTTCTCTTGCCATGCACCAGTGCCATGTGGGAAGCGCACTTAACGGGAATCACTGCCACCGAAGAATGCCTGCTCTGTGAATGTAGGTTCTCTGCCATGCACCAGTGCCATGTGGGAAGCGCACTTAACGGGAATCACTCGCTACCCGAAGAATGCCTGCTCTGCGAATGTAGGTTCTCTGCCATGCACCAGTGCCATGTGGAAGCGCACTTAACGGGAATCACCGCATCCGGGAATCACTGCTCCATGAATGTAGGTTCTCTGCCATGCACCAGTGCCATGTGGGCTGCGCACTTAATGGGAATCACTCGCCACCCGAAGAATGCCTGCTCTGCGGAATGTAGGTTCTCTGCCATGCACCAGTGCCCATGTGGAAGCTTGCCCTTAACGTAGAATCACTGCCACTCACGAGAGAATGCCTGCTCTGCGAAGTGATAGGTTCTCCTGCCATGCACCAGTGCCATGTGGGAAGCGCACTTAACGGGAATCACTCGCTACCCGAAGAATGCCTGCTCTGCGTAATGCTGCAGGTTCCTCTTGCCATGCACCAGTGCCGTGTGGGAAGCGCACTTAACGGGAATCACTGGCTACCCCGAAGGATGCCTGCTCTGCGAGTGGTAGGTTCTCTGCCATGCACCAGTGCCATGTGGGAAGCGCACTTAACGGGAATCACTCGCTACCCGAAGAATGCCTGGCTCTTGCGAATGTAGGTTCTCTGGCCAAGTGCACCAGTGCCATGTGGGACTGCGCACTTAACGGGAACCACTCAAGCTACCCGAAGAATGCCTGCTCTGCGGGAATGTAGGTTCTCTGCCACGCACCAGTGCCGTGTGGGAAGCGCACTTAACGGGAATCACTCGCTACCCGAAAGAATGCCTGCTCTGCGAATGTAGGCTCTCTGCCATGCACCAGTGCCATGTGGGAAGCGCACTTAACGGAATCACTGCCATCCGAAGAATGCCTGCTCTGCGAATGGTGGTTTCCTGCCATGCACCAGTGCCATGCGGGAAGCGCACTTAACGGAATCACTCGCTACCCGAAGAATGCCTGCTCTGCGAATGTGGGTTATCTGCCGTACAGGTGCCATCCTGGAAGCGCATGAGATACTCGCTGCAGAATGCCTGCTCTGCGAATGTAGGTTCTCTGCCATGCACCGGTGCCATGTGGGAAGTGCACCTAACGGGAATCACTCGCCACCCGAAGAATGCCTGCTCTGCGAGATGCTGGTTCTCTGCCGCGCACCGGTGCCATGTGGGAAGCGCACTTAACGAGGGAATCGTTCCTGCCCCAGAATGCCTGCTCTGCGAATGTAGGTTCTCTGCCATGCACCGGTGCCATGTGGGAAGGCGCACTTAATCGGGAACCACTCGCCAACCCGAAGAATGCCTGCTCTGCGAATGTAGGTTCCCTGCCATGCACCAGTGCCATGTGGGAAGCGCACTTAACGGGGATCACTCGCTACCCGAAGACTGTCCTGCCTCGGCGAGATGTAGGTTCGCTGCCATGCACCGGTGCCATGTGGGAAGGCGCACTTGACGGGGATCACTCGCTACCCGAAGACTGCCTGCTCATGCAGGGGCCGTAGGTTCTCTGCCATGCACCGGTGTCCATGTGGGAAGCAGCGACTTCGCGGGAATCACTCGCCACCCGAAGACCTGCCTGCTCTGCGAACGTAGGCCTTCCTGCCATGCACCAGTGCCACGTGGGAAGCGCACTTAATCGGGGATCACTCGCTACCCGGAGAGTGCCTGCTCTGCGTAATGTAGGTTCCCTTGCCGTGCACCGGTGCCTTGTCGGAGACGCACTTAACGGGGATCAACTCGCTACCCGGGCCTGCCGTGCACTCTGCGAATGTAGGCTCTCGGCCGGCGCACCGGTGCCATGTGGGAAGCGCACTTAATCGGGGATCACGTCGCTACCCGAAGAATGCCTGCTCTGCGAATGTAGGTTCTCTGCCATGCACCGGTGCCATGTGGGAAGCGCACTTAACGGGAATCACTTCGCCACCCGAAGAATGCCTGCGTCTGCGAATGGTAGGTTCTGTGCCATGCACCAGTGCCATGTGGGAAGCGCACTCGAACGGGAATCACTCGCCACCCGAAAGAATGCCTGCTCTGCGAATGTAGGTTCTCTGCCATGCACCAGTGCCGTGTGGGCAGCGCACTTGAACGGGAATCACTCGCGACCCGAAGAATGCCTGCCCATGTGAAGCGTAGGTTCTCTGCCATGCGCCAGTGCCATGTGGGAGGCGACGCACGGGAATCACTGCCGCCAAGAATGCCTGCCCATGCACGTGGGATTCTCTCGCCATGCACCAGTACGCGTGGGAAAGCGCACTTAACGGAACCACTCGCTACCCGGAAGAATGGCCTGCTCTGCGAATGGAGGTTCTCTGCCATGCACCAGTGCCGTGTGGAAGCGCACTTAACGGGGAATCACTTTCGCTACCGAAGAATGCCTGCTCTGCGAATGTAGGTTCTCTGCCACGGACCAGTGCCATGTGGGAAGCGCACTGAACGGGAATCTCACTCGCTACCCGAAGAATGCCTGCTCTGCGAATGTAGGTTCTCTGCCATGCACCAGTGCCATGTGGGCTGCACCCTTAATCAGGAATCACTCGCCACCCGAAGAATGCCTGCTCTGCGAATGCAGGTTCTCTCGCCATGCACCGGTGCCATGTGGGAGAGCGGACCTAACGGGAATCACTCGCCACCCGAAGAATGCCTGCTCTGCGAATGGTAGGTTCTCTGCCACCATGCACCGGTGCCATGTGGGAAGCGCACTTAACGGGAACCACTCGCTACCCGGGCAATGCCTTGCCTCTGCGAATGTAGTGCTCCCCGCCATGCACCAGTGCCATGTGGGAAGCGCACTTAGCGGGGATAACTCGACTTGCGAAGACTGTCCTGCCCGGCGAATGTAGGTTCGCCGCCATGCACCGGTGCCATGTGGGAAGCGGGCACTTTGACGGGAATCACCTCGCTACCCGCAGAATGCCTGCTCTGTGAACGTAGGTTCTCTGCCATGCACCGGTGTCCATGTGGGACGCGCACTTAACGGGAATCACTCGCTACCCGGAAGACTGCCTGCCTCTGCGAATGTAGGTTCCCTGCCATGCACCAGTGCCACGTGGGAAGCGCACTGAACGGGGATCACCTGGCCAGCCTCCGGAGAGTGCCTGCTCTGGTGAATGTAGGTTCTCTGCGCACATGCACCGGTGCCATGTGGGAAGCGCACTTAACGGGAATCACTCGCCACCCGAAGAATGCCTGCTCTGCGAATGTAGCTTCCAGCTATCTATCAGTCATAGAAGCGACTAACGGGAATCACTCACCTCAAGAATGCCTGCTCTGCGGATGTCGGTTCTCTGCCATGCACCAGTGCCATGTGGGAAGCGCACTTAACGGGGAATCACTCGCCACCCGAAGAATGCCTGGCCCTGCGAACGTAGGTTCTCCTGCCATGCACCAGTGCCATGGGAAGCGCACTTAACGGGATGCGCTTGCTACTCGAAGAATGCCTGCTCTGCTGAATGTAGGTTCTCTGCCATGCACCAGTGCCATGTGGGAAGCGCACTGCACGGGAATCACTCGCTACCCGAAGCAATGCCTGCTCTGTGAATGTAGGTTCTCCTGCCATGCACCAGTGCCATGTGGGAAGCGCACTTAACAGGAATCACTCGCTACCCGAAAGGAATGCCTGCTCTGCGAATGTAGGTTCTCTGCCATGCACCAGTGCCATGTGGGAAGCGGACTTAACGAGGCATCACTGCCACCCGAAGAATGCCTGCTCTGCGAATGTAGGTCTCTCTGCCATGCACCAGTGCCATGTGGGAACGCGGCACGTACCGTGGGAATCACTCGCCACCCGAAGAATGCCTGCTCTGCGAATGTAGGTTCTCTGCCATGCACCAGTGCCATGTGGAAGTGCACTTAACGGGAATCACTCGCCATCCGAGCACGCCTGCTCTGCTGAATGTAGGCCCTCTGCCATGCACCAGTGCCATGTGGGAAGCGCACTTAACGGGAATCACCGCCACCCGAAGGTTAATGCCTGCTCTGGCGAATGTAGGTTCTCTGCCATGCACCAGTGCCATGTGGGAAGCGCACTTAACGGGAATCACCACACCGAAGAATGCCTGCTCTGCGAATGTAGGCTTCTCCGCCATGCACCAGTGCCATGTGGAAGCGCACTTAACGGGAACCACTCGCCACACGAAGAACGCCTGCTCATGCGAATGTAGGTTCTCTGCCATGCACCAGTGCCGTGTGGCAAGCGCACTTAACGGGAATCACTCAAGCTACCCGAAGAACGCCTGGCTCTGCGAATGTAGGTTCTCTGCCATGCACCAGTGCCAAGCGGGAAGACGCGACTGACCCGGAATCACCAGCAATCCAAGAATGCTGCCTGCTCTGCGACCGTAGGTTCTCTGCCATGCACCAGTGCCATGTGGGAAGCGCACTTAACGGGAATCGCTTCGCCACCCGAAGAATGCCTGCTCTGTGAATGTAGGTTCTCTGCCATGCACCAGTGCCATGTGGGAAGCGCACTTAACGGGAATCACTTCCGCCACCCGAAGAATGCCTGCTCTGCGAATGTAGGTTCTCATGCCATGCACCAGTGCCATGTGGGAAGCGGCCCTAACGGGAATCAATCTCGCCACCCGAAGAATGCCTGCTCTGGTGAATGCAGGTCTCTCTGCCATGCACCAGTGCCATGTGGAAGCGCACTGCACGGGAATCACTCGCTACCCGAAGAATGCCTGCTCTGCGAATGGTTTTCGCCAGTGCCATGTGGTGCCGCGACTTACCGGGAATCACTCGCTACCCGAAGAATGCCTGCTCTGCATGAATGTAGGTTCTCTGCCATGCACCAGTGCCAAGGTGGGGAAGCGCACTGAACGGGAATCACTCGCCACCCGAAGAATGCCTGCTCTGCGAATGCAGGTTCTCTGCCATGCACCAGTGCCATGTGGGAAGTGCACTTAGCGGGAATCACTCCGACCGCCCGAAGACTGTCCTGCCCGGCGAATGTAGGTTCGCTGCCATGCACCGGTGCCATGTGGGAAGCGCACTTGACGTGGGATCACTCGGCTATCCGAAGACTGCTCGCTCTGCGAATGTGGGTCCTCTCGCCATGCACCGGTGTCCATGTGGGGCTTAGCACTTCGACGGGAATCACTCGCCACCCGAAGACCTGCCTGCTCTGCAAATGGTAGGTTCTCTGCCATGCACCAGTGCCATGTGGGAAGCGCACTTAACGGGAATCACTCGCTACCCGAAGAATGCCTGCTCTGCGAATGTAGGTTCCCTTGCCGTGCACCGGTGCCTTGTCGGAGAGCGCACTTAACGGGGATCAACTCTCTACCCGGGCCTTTGTGCCCGCTTCACGAGTCGTAGGTTCTCTGCCGTGCACCGGTGCCATGCGGGAAGCGCACTTAACTCGGGGATCACGTCGCTACCCGAAGAATGCCTGCTCTGCGAATGTAGGTTCTCTGCCATGCACCAGTGCCATGTGGGGAAGCGCACTTAACGGGAATCACCGCCATACGTGGATGAATGCCTGCTTCTGTGACCATGGTGTGCTCTGCCATGCACCAGCTGCCAGCGGGAAGCGCGACTGATCGGGAATCACTGGGCTACCTGGCGAATGCTCTGCTCTTGTGAATGTAGGTTCTCTGCCGCGCACCAGTGCCGCGTGGAAGGTGACCACGGGGAATCATTCTCATGCACCTAAGAATGCCGTCATGGCTGCAGTGCTTCTGCCATGCACCAGTGCCATGTGGGAATCGCACTTAACGGGTCCCACTACCCGAAGAATGCCTGCTCTGCACGTAGGTTCTCTGCCATGCACCAGTGCCATGTGGGAAGCGCACTTAACGGGAATCACTCGCTACCCGAAGAATGCCTGCTCTGCAAATGTAGGTTCTCTGCCATGCACCAGTGCCAGTGTGGGAAGCGCACTTAACGTGGAATCACCGCCACCCGAGCATCGCCTGCTCTGCGAATGCAGGTTCTCTGCCATGCACCAGTGCCATGTGGGAAGCGCACTTAACGTGGGAATCACTGGCTAACCCGAAGAATGCCTGCTCTGCTAATGCAGGTTCTCTGCCATGCACCAGCGGAAGCGCACTTAGCGGGAATCACCGCTACCCGAAGAATGCTTGCTCTGCGATGGTGTTCTCTGCCATGCACCAGTGCCGTGTGGGAAGCGCACTGAACGGGAATCCGCCTCGCCACCCGAAGAATGCCTGCTCTGCGAATGGTAGGTTATCGGGCCATGCACCAGTGCCATGTGGGAAGCGCACGTAACGGGAATCACTCGCTACCCGAAGAATGCCTGCTCTGCGAATGTAGGTTCTCTGCCAGGCACCAGTGCCATGTGGGAAGCGCACTTTGACGGGGAATCACTGGCTACCCGAAGAATGCCTGCTCTGCGAATGTAGGTTCTCCTGCCATGCACCAGTGCCATGTGGGAAGCGCACTTAAGGGGAATCACCGCTACCCGAAGAATGCCTGCTCGCGAATGGTGGCCTCTGCCATGTACCAGTGCCATGTGGGAAGCGCACTAACAGTGAATCACTGCCACCAAGAATGCCTGCTCTGTGAATGTAGGTTTCGCCATGCACCATGCCATGCGGGAAGCGCACTTAACGGGAATCACTCGCCATCCTCAAGAATGCCTGCTCTGCGAATGCAGGTTCTCTGCCATGCACCAGTGCCATGGGAAGCGCACTTAACGGAAATCACTCGCCACCCGAAGAATGCCTGCTCTGCGAATGTAGGTTCTCTGCCATGCACCAGTGCCATGGGAAGCGCACTTAACGTGGAATCACTCTCGCTACCCAAGGCAATGCCTGCTCTGCTAACGTAGGTTCTCTGCCATGCACCAGTGCCATGTGGGAAGCGCACTTAACGGGAATCACTCGGCTGCACCGAAGAATGCCTGCTCTGCGAATGCAGGTTCTTCGCCAGCGCACCAGTGCCATGTGGAAGCGCACTTAACGGGAATCACTGCCATCCGGCGAATGCCTGCTCTGGCGCACGTAGGTTCTCTGCCATGCACCAGTGCCGTGTGGAAGCGCACTTAACGGGAATCACTCGCTACCCGAAGAATGCCTGCTCTGCGATGTAGGTTCTCGGCCATGCACCAGTGCCAGTGGAAAGCGCACTTAACGGGAATCACCGCTAGCACCGGCGAATGCCTGCTCTGGCGTAATGTAGGTTCTCCTGCCATGCACCAGTGCCATGTGGGAAGCGCACTTAACGGGAATCACCGCTACTCAAGAATGCCCGCCTACACGTAGGTTCCCGCCATGCACCAGTGCCGTGTAAGCGCACTTAACGGGAATCACTACACCAAGAATGCCTGCTTCATGCACGCAGGTTATCTGCCATGCACCAGTGCCATGTGGGAGCGCACTTAACGGAATCACCGCCACCCGGAAGAATGCCCGTTTCATGCACGTAGGTTCTTCTGCCATGCACCAGTGCCATGTGGGAAGCGCACTTAACGGGAATCTACCGCTACCCGGAATGCCTGCTCTGTGAATGTTCTCTGCCATGCACCAGTGCCATGTGGGAAGCGCACTTAAGGGGAATCACTGTTCTAAGAATGCCTGCTCTGCTGCACGTAGGTGTTCGCTCGCGCACCAGTGCCATGTGGAAGCGCATCTAACGGGAATCACCACACCAAGAATGTGCCTGCTCTGGTGAATGTAGGTTTCCTTCTGCCATGCAACCAGCAGCCGTGCGGGAAGCGCACTTAACGGGGAATCACTCAAGCTACCTGAAGAATGCCTGCTCTGCCAGAATGGGAGGTTCTCTGCCATGCACCAGTGCCACGTGGGAAGCGCACTTTAACGGGAATCACCGCCACCCGAAGAATGCCTGCTCATGGTAATGCAGTGTTCTCTGCCATGCACCAGTGCCATGTGGAAGCGCACTTAACGGAATCATCACACCTCAAGAATGCCTGCTCTGCGAACGGCAGTTCTCTGCCATGCACCGGTGCCATGTAGCGCACTTGACGGGAATCACTGCCACCAAGGAATGCCTGCTTCTGCGAATGCGAGGTTTCTCTGCCATGCACCAGTGCCGTGGGGAAGTGCACTTAACGGGAATCACCGCCACCCGAAGAATGCCTGCCTCATGCAATGGTAGGTTTCTCTGCCATGCACCAGTGCCATGGGAAGTGCACCACGGGAATCACTGCCATACGAAGAATACCTGCTCTGGTGAATGTAGGCTCTTCGGCTGCGACCAGTGCCATGTGGGAAGCGCACTTAACGGGAACCACTACATGGCCCAAGAATGCCTGCTCTATGCCACGTAGGTTCTCTGCCATGCACCAGTGCCATGTGGGAAGCGACTTAACGGGAACCACTCGCTACCCGAAGAATGCCTGCCCCGCGAATGGGAGAGCCCTCTGGCCATGCACCAGTGCCGTGTGGGAAGCGCACTTAACGGGAATCTCACCTCGCCATCCGATGAATGCCTGCTCTGCGAATGGTAGGCTCTCTGCCACGCACCAGTGCCATGTGGGAAGCGCACTTAACGGGAATCACTCTCGCTACCCGAAGAATGCCTGCTCTGCGAATGTAGGTTCTCTGCCATGCACCAGTGCCATGTGGGATGCACACTTTAACGTGGAACCACGCCTGCCACCAAGAATGCCTGCTCTGTGAATGTAGGTTCTCTGCCATGCACCGGTGCCATGTGTGAAGCGCGCATGAACGTGGAATCGCCGCCAATGCAAGAATGCCTGCTCTCGTGAATGTAGGTTCTCTGCCACGCACCGGTGCCATGTGGGAAGCGCACTTAACGGGAATCACTGCCACTCCGAAGAATGCCTGCTTCCGGTGAATGTAGGTTCTCTGCCATGCACCAGCGCCATGTGGGAAGCGCATTTAACGGGAATCACTCGCTACCCGAAGACCGCCAGCCTCCGCGGCACGCAGTGCTTCTGCCGTTGCTGTTACCGGGTGCCATGTGGGAAGCGCACTTGACGGGGAATCACTCGCTACCCGAAGAATGCCTGCTCATGCTAATGTAGTGCTTCTCCCCGCCATGCACCGGTATCCACGTGGGACGCTGCACTTAACGTGGGAATCACTCGCTACCCGAAGACTGCCTGCTCGTGCAAATGTAGGTTCCCTGCCATGCACCAGTGCCACGCGGGAAGCGACTTAACGGGAAATCACTCGCTACCCGGAGAGTGCCTGCTCTGCGAATGTAGGTTCTCTGCCATGCACCAGTGCCATGTGGGAAGCCGCGACTTAACGGAATCACTACACCAAGAATGCTCGTTTGCAAATGTAGGTTCTCTTCTGCCATGCACCAGTGCCGTGGGAAGCGCACTTAACGGGAATCACCATACCCGAAGAATGCCTGCTCTGCGATGTAGGTTCTCTGCTGGCGCACCGGTGCCATGTGGGAAGCGCACTTAACGGGAATCACTGCCATTCAAGAATGCCTGTCAGCGTAATGTAGGTTCTCTGCCATGCACCAGTGCCATGCGGGCGTTGACTTAACGGGAATCACTGCCACTCCAAGAATGCCTGCTCTGCGATGTAGGTTCTCTGCCATGCACCAGTGCCATGTAGCGCACTTAACGGAATCACCACCAAGAATGCCTGCTCGCTAATGTAGGTTCTGCCATACCAGTGCCATGTGGGAAGCCGTGCACTTAACGGAATCACCGCTACCCGAAGAATGCCTGCTCTGTGAATGTAGGTTCTCTGCCATGCACCAGTGCCATGTGGGAAGCGCACTTAATGGGAATCATTCGCTACCCGAAGAATGCCTGCCCTGTGAATGCAGGTTCTCTGCCATGCACCAGTGCCATGTGGGAATCGCACTTAACGGGAATCACTCGCTACCCGAAGAAATGCCTGCTCTGCGAATGGTAGGTCTCTCTGCCATGCACCAGTGCCATGTGGGAAGCGCACTGCACTTGGGCACCACTACGCTACCCGAAGAATGCCCGCTCTGCAAATGTAGGTTCTCTGCCATGCACCAGTGCCGTGTGGGAAGCGCACTTGCCGGGAATCACTGGGCTGCCCGCAGTCTGCCTGCCTCTGCAATGCAGGTTCTCTGCCATGCACCAGTGCCATGTGGGAAGCGCACTTAACGGGAATCACTCGCTACCCGAAGAATGCCTGCTCGGCGAATGTAGGTTCTCTGCCATGCACCAGTGCCATGTGGGAAGCGCACTTAACGGGAATCTCTGCTTCACCGAAGAATGCTTGCTCTGCGATGTGAGCTCTCTGCCAAGGCACCAAGTGCCGTGTGGGAAGCGCACTTAACGGGGAATCACTCGCTACCCGAAGAATGCCTGCTCTGCGAATGTAGGTTATCTGCCATGCACCAGTGCCATGTGGGAAGCGCAACTTAACGGGAATCACTTGCTACCCGAGAGAATGCCTGCTCTGCGAATGTGGAGCTTCCTCTGCCATGCACCAGTGCCACGTGGGGAAGCGCACTTAACGGGAATCACTCGCTACCCGAAGAATGCCTGCTACTGTGAATGTAGGTTCTCTGCCATGCACCAGTGCCATGTGGGCACGCACTTATGTGGGGAATCACTCGCTACCCGAAGAATGCCTGCTCTGCGAATGTAGGTTCTCTGCCATGCACCAGTGCCATGGTGGGAAGCGCACTTACCAGGAGTCACTCGCCACCCGAAGAATGCCTGCTCTGTGAATGTAGGTTCTCTGCCATGCACCAGTGCCATGTGGGAAGCGCACTAAACGGGAATCACTCGCTACCCGAAGAATGCCTGCTCTGCGAGATGTAGGTTCTCTGCCATTCACCAGTGCCATGGGAAGCGCACTTAACGGGAATCACTCGCTACCCGAAGAATGCCTGCTCTGCGAATGTAGGTTCTCTGCCATGCACCAGTGCCATGTGGGAGGCCGGACTTAGCGGAGTCACTCGCTACCCAAAGAATGCCTGCTTTCTGTGGATCGTAGGTTCTCTGCCATGCACCAGTGCCATGTGGGAAGCGCACTTAACGTGGAAATCACTCGCTACCCGAAGAATGCCTGCTCTGCGAATGTAGGCTCTCTGCCATGCACCAGTGTGCCATGTGGGAAGCGCACTTAACGGGAATCACTTTTCGCTACCCGAAGAATGCCTGCTCTGCGAATGTAGGTTCTCTGCCATGCACCAGTGCCGTGTGGGAAGCGCACTTAACGGGGAATCACTCTCGCCACCCGAAGAATGCCTGCTCTGGCGACGTAGGTTCTTCTGCTGCCATGCACCAGTGCCGTGTGGGAAGCGCACTTAACGGGAATCACTCGCTACCCGAAGAATGCCTGCTCTGGCGAATGTAGGTTCTCTGCCATGCACCAGTGCCGTGTGGGAAGGGCACGAACGGGACCTCACTGCTACCCGAGGAATGCCGCCTGCGACAGGCTTCGGCCATGCACCATGTCATGGAAGCGCACTTAACGGGAATCACTCGCTACCCTACAATGCCTATCTGCGAATGTAGGTTCTCTGCCATGCACCAGTGCCATGTGGGAAGCGCACTTAACGGGAATCACTGCTACCCGAAGAATGCCTGTTTCATGCACGTAGGTTCTCTGCCATGCACCAGTGCTGTGGGAAGCGCACTTAGCGGGAATCACTGCTACCCGGAAGAATGCCTGCTCTGCGAATGTAGTGGTTCTTCTGCCATGCAAACCAAGTGCCATGTGGGAAGCGGCACTTAAGGGGAATCACTGCCACGGGAAGAATGCCTGCTTCTGCGATGCAGGCTCTCTGCCATGCACCAGTGCCGTGTGGGAAGCGCACTTAACAGGAATCACTGCTACCCGAAGAATGCCTGCTCTGCGAACGTAGGTTTTCCTGCCATGCACCAGTGCCGTGTGGAAGCGCACTTAACGGGAATCACTCGCCACCCGAAGAACTGCCTGCTCTGCGAATGTAGGTTCTCTGCCATGCACCAGTGCCATGTGGGAAGCGCATCTTGACGGGAATCACTGGCCACTCCGAAGCATGCCTCGCTCTGCGCAATGTAGGTCTCTTCTGCCATGCACCAGTGCCATGTAGCGCACTAACGGGAATCGCTGCCACCTAAGAATGCCTGCTTCAAGTAACGTAGGTTCTCTGCCATGCACCAGTGCCATGTGGGAAGCGCACTTAAGGGAATCACTGCCACCCGGCGAACAGCCTGCGTCTGCGAATGTAGGTTCTCCTGCCATGCACCAGTGCCATGCGGGAAGCGCACTTAACGGGGAATCACTCGCCACCCGAAGAATGCCCGCGTCTCGCGCATCGTAGGTTCTCTGCCATGCACCAGTGCCACGTGGAAGCGCACTTAACGGGGAATCACTCGCTACCCGAAGAATGCCTCGCTCTGCGAATGCAGGTTCTCTGCCATGCACCAGTGCCATGTGGGAAGCAAAGCACTTAACGGGAACTCACTGCCACCCGAAGCACGCCTGCGCTCTGCGAATGCAGGTTCTCTGCCATGCACCAGTGCCATGTGGGAGCGACGCACGGGAATCACTCGCTACCCGGTGAGAATGTGCCTGCTCTGGGCGTAATGTAGGTTCTCTTGCCATGCACCAGTGCCATGTGGGAGGCACACTTAACGGGAATCACTGCCACTCCGAAGAATGCCTCGCTCTGCTGAATGTAGGTTCTCTGCCATGCACCAGTGCCATGGGAAGCGCAGGGAATCGCACTAGAATGCCTGCTTCGATGCAGCTTCCATCGTGCCATGTGGGGCATAACAATCCTGCTACCCGAAGAATGTTCTGGAATTGGTTCTGCCATGCACCATGTGAAGCGCACTAACGGGAATCACTCGCTACCCGAAGAATGCCTGCTCTGCGAATGCAGGCCTCTCTGCCACGCACCAGTGCCATGTGGGAAGCGCACCTTTAACGGGAATCACTCGCATACCCGAAGAATGCCTGCTCTGTGAATGGTAGGTTCTCCTGCCATGCACCAGTGCCATGTGGGAAGCGCACTTAACGGGGAATCACTCGCGACCCGAAGAATGCCTGCTCTGCGAATGTAGGTTCTCTGCCATGCACCAGTGCCATGTGGGAAGCGCACTTAACGGGAATCACTCGCCACCCGAAGAATGCCTGCTCTGCGAATGCAGGTCTCTCTGCCAAGTGCACCGAGTGCCATGTGGGAGGCGCACTTAATGGGAATCACTCGCTACCCGAAGAATGCCTGCTCTGCGAACGTAGGTCTCTTCTGCCATGCACCAGTGCCATGTGGGAAGCGCACTTAACGGGAATCACTGCCACCCTAAGAACGCTCTGCTCTGCTAATGTAGGTTCCCTGCCATGCACGAGTGCCATGTGGGAAGCGCACTTAACGGGAATCACTCGCCACCCGAAGAATGCCCGCTCCGTGCATGTAGGTTCTCTGCCATGCACCAGTGCCATGTGGGAAGCGTGCACTTAACGGGAATCACTCGCCACCCGAAGAATGCCTGCTCCCCCGTGAATGTAGGCTCTCTAAGCCACGCACCAGTGCCATGTGGGAAGCGCACTGCACGGGAATCACTCGCTACCCGAAGAATGCCTGCTCTGCGAATGTAGGTTCTCTGCCATGCACCAGTGCCATGTGGGAAGCGCACTTAACGGGAATCACTCAGCCACCCGAGAGTCGCCTCTCGCTCTGCGAATGTAGGTTCTCTGCCATGCACCAGCGCATGCGGGAAGCGCACTTAACGGGAATCACTGCCACCCGAAGAATGCCTGCTCTGCGAATGTAGTGGTTCTCTGCCATGCACCAGTGCCATGTGGGAAGCGCACTTAATCGGGAATCCTCACTCGCCACCCGGGAAGCACGTGCCTCGCTCTGCGAATGTAGGTTCTCTGCCATGCACCAGTGCCATGTGGGAAGCGCAACTTAACGTGGAATCACTCGCCACCCGAAGAACGCCTGCTCTGCGAATGTAGGCTCTCTGCCATGCACCAGTGCCATGTGGGAAGCGCACTTAACGGGAATCACTCGCTACCCGAAGAATGCCTGCTCTGCTGATGTAGGTTCTCTGCCATGCACCAGTGCCATGTGGGAAGCGCACTTAACGGGAACCACTGCCACCCGGAAGAATGCCTGCTCTGCGAATGTAGGTTCTCTGCCATGCACCAGTGCCGTGTGGGAAGCGCACTTAACGGGAATCACTCGCTACCCGAAGAATGCCTGCTCTGCGAATGTAGGTTCTCCGCCATGCACCAGTGCCATGTGGGAAGTGGGCCTGACCGGAACTGCACTGCCACCCCGAAGAACGCCTTGCTCTGCGAATGTAGGTTCTCTGCCATGCACCAGTGCCATGTAGCGCACTTAACGGGAATCACTCGCTACCCGGGCACGCCTGCTCATGAATGTAGGTTCTCTGCCATGGCAAGCATGTGGGAAGCGCACTTAACGGGGAATCACTCATACCCGAAGAATGCCTGCTCTGCGAATGTAGGTCTCTCTGGGGCCATGCACCGGTGCCATGTGGGAAGCGCGCACCTAACGGGAATCACTCGCTCAAGCACCGAAGAACGCCTGCTCTGCGCCACGGAAGGTTCCCTGCCATGCACCTGTGCCATGGGCGCACTTAACGGGAATCACTCGCTACCCGAAGAATGCCTGCTCTGCGAATGTAGGTTCCCTGCCATGCACCAGTGCCATGTGGGAAGTGCACTTAACGGGATACCACTCAAGCACTCGAAGACTGTCCTGCCCGGCGAATGTAGGTTCGCTGCCATGCACCAGTGCCGTGTGGGAAGCGCACTTGACGGGGATCACTCGCTACCCGAAGAATGCCTGCTCTTGCGAATGTAGGTTCTCTGCCATGCACCGGTGTCCATGTGGGACGCGCACTTAACGGGAATCACTCGCTACCCGAAGACTGCCTGCTCTGCGAATGTAGTGGTTCCCTGCCATGCACCAGTGCCACTGTGGGAAGCGCACTTAACGGGAATCACTCGCTACCCGAAGA
>JAZHYW010026813.1:0-30365 GCA_037355805.1 Ixodes ricinus
TAGAATACGGGCAATAAAGTACAGAAACGCGTAGTTTCATGTTTGACTTTATACGATCCGCGACACTCTTGAAGGACATAGCCACCAACCGCTGTTAGGTTTGATGGCATCGGTGAGTAATAAAATCGAGGGATGGTACCAGTGGTTTCATGCTATGTTTCACGTCTTGCCTTTAATCGTGTCACGAACAGGCGCTTTGTTGCATGCTGAAAGAAAAAATCTGGCTCTCCATCTTCAAGATCGGCGTTTCTGAAATTGATGTCGAACCAGGCCCACAGGTTCGGTTCCACGTCAATTTCAGAATATCTGAAGTCCTCCGTTTGATATAAACTCACAGAATATATGTTTTTTTTGTTTGCCTGGGTTTTTGTTGGAGTATATTAAGGACTCTCGCATAAACCACCTGTTTACAAGCTTGCATGCACCCGAAAATTAACGTCAGAGAAAGACTCTTCTCTAAAATAATAAAAAGAATGATGTAACACTATTGATTTTAAGTATGTAAATATTTTATGCAGTACCAAGTTGGTCTGTGATGATGGTCTCTGTTACGAAAACCTGGAGTTAAGGCTAAAATATAAAGTTATATTTGGGCGAATATGAATGAATGTTTCAATCAATCCTTTACTAGGCGTAAGAACTCAAGTGTAGTTCATTGGATCCAGTTTCTTTGCTGTCGAAAGAGTCAGTTGTTTGCATCTCTGATTTCAAAATTCAAGGCGATCCTAGTGCTGTGACGAGTGAAATCGACGATTACGCGATGCAGAAGACCTGTCCGACGTTCGGCTCGACGGCACGAGTCGCTGCTCGTTGCATCTCTTATTTCGCTGGAGATGCTTCTACAGTAAAGTTGCCCCAGTCAATTGCAAAAACGTTACGAAGCTCTTCAAGAAGCCAGTTGGACGTGGGCGACACTACACAAGGACGAGATTTAGTTTGCCGGACACACGAAACATAGGCAGTGGTGTTGCCCTCTAAATGTATGAAAAAAAAAAACAAAAAAAGCCCGAAGCGGATGTGTTCTCGCCTCCCTGTGCATGGCTGCCCCAGAAGTCGCCCGAACACACTTGTGTAGAGACGAAGAGAAGCTTCTAGAATGATTCTTCCAGCACCCAGTAGGAACTTTCGGAGGGTGGTTTATAAACTCTGCCCAACAACAAAGTAGCAATGTTGATTTTTATTGTGCACAATGCGATGATCCTCCGAGAGAGCGGTGGTAACATGTATGCTTGAGTATCAAACTATATAAATCAAATAGATGTAGTGAATAAGTGTTTTAGCTAGAAACGTTGCAACATTTGACCAATTAGAAGGACTAAGACGTTTTCAAATTCTTTTTATTGTAAGAATGTCACACGTTGTATAATATCTGGGACTACTTTAAAACCGTTTATTAGAAAACGGCTCTCTAGCATTTTAATGAAACAAATTATTGGACAAACCGAAAAAAAAACGGTTTTAAGGAACGTGTACCTGGTAACCAAAACCGTAAAAATTCAAACCGTAAAAAAACCGAAACGAAACCGATATCAACAGAAAACAGTAACCGTAACCGAAACGTTATATTCTGCGGTCCGAGTCCCTGCACGGCAGGGAACCTACATTCGCAAAGCGGACAGTCTTCGAGTAGCGAGTTATCCCTGTTAAGTGCGCTTCCACATGGCAGCGGTGCGCGGCAAGGAACCTACATTTGCAGAGCGGACAGTCTTCAGGTATCTAGTTATCCTCGTTAAGTGCTCTTCCCACATGGCACTGGTGCATGACGGGAACCTCATTCGCCAGAGTAGACATACTTTGGGTACCGAGTTATGCCCGTAAGTGCGCTTCCCATATGACACCGGTGCACGGCAGGGAACCTACATTCGCGGAGTGGACATTCCTCGGGAAGCACATTATCCCCATTAACTGTGCTTCCCATATGATTCTGGTGCACGACGGGAAACCTACATTCGCAAAGTGGACATTTTTTGGGTAACGATTTATCCCCATTTAGTGCGCTTCCCACATGGCACCGGTGCATGGCGAGGAACCTGGATTTTCAGAGCGGACATTTTTTGGGTAACGAGTTATCACCGTTAAGTGAGCTTCCTACATGACACCGGTGCATGGCGGGAAACCTGTATTCGCAGAGCGGACATTTTTCGAGGAACGATTTATCCCTTGACTTTGGCAAGTTTCTTGGTCTAATATTTTACAGGAAGTTTCGTACGCCTTGAAATTTCACCAGGCAAAATACACCGCCTAAGTGAACATTCGGTGAAAGTTGAATATTTCTACATCCAGGCGCTAATCTCTCCGGCTCGTTTTAGAGCACAGGGTTTCTTTGTGGGCACACTATATATCATGTTACACGAGTAAAGGTTCGACGCCTTTCTCTTTATCTCCTTATGATTCTCCTCACGTGCAAGCTAATAAAGTTGATAGGATTTTATCTTTGTGCTGAGTAGTGATCAAGGGAGTTAGTGGCGACGGTCTCTAATTGGGAGCTGCCAATCCCAGAGTAATATATTTCTACATCTCCGACGCGCGGGCCAGTTCGAGAAACATCCGTTGCGCCGATGATTGCTACATTGCGGCTCTCGAATACAGATGAGAAACGCATACGTACTAGGGTTAGATAGAGTCCAGGGTTGTTTAATATGCACCCAAAAAGAACCGCAGTGCCCTCCCCGCCTATCGAAGTTCCCAGATCAGAGAAGCATCAGAGAAAGAGCCCTGACCAACACGTCCGATCCCTGTCGCGACTGGGAGTGTCCCTCGCTCCCGGAAAAGGCTGACGACACGAAACCTCACCTAGAGGTTGTCGCCGCTTCTCCGAAAACATGTCGGTTCTTGGGTGGGTGTATCGGGGGGGGGGGGCCTTCTCCCGACAGAGTAGTTGACAGTGATGCGATTGCCGCGCCATCTGCACCAAGCTCTGCCAAAATACTTCCCCGTTTTAAAAACTCATGGAAGTGACATAATGGCGTCTGATTGGTGGAGACAATTGGCTTCACCAGTCAGATGCCATTACGTCATTTCCATGACTTTTTAAAACGCACATGTAAATCTTCAACCTAGGGTCCCAGTTCACCGAAATGCCAAGAATTAGCGCCAACATCGCGTGGATAGCTTATAATTAATTTTCTCAGTCGACCTTTTTCAAAGTGCACGCCATCTCGTAGCTGCTGTGCCAATTATATGAGTGCGCCATTTTTTTTCGGCAGGCACCCTGAATATGTATTGGACACGAAGGCTGTGCCCGTGTTCGGCCTTAGCTCGGCTCAGCTCGTATCGAGAACGAGGGCGGCGTAGGCGTTCGACGTGTACTCGGATCCAATCACTCGCTTCGTGCCCATGGATGGATGGATGTTAATGGCTATACCCTTTGTAACGGGTGGTAGCTTGCGCCACCTAGCCTAAGTCTAAAAGAACAAATATGATTCCTCCCGCCCTTCTAAGCCAATTTTCTCCCCCTAACTGACCATGGAAGTATGGGATATTGTCACGAATGACAAATGATGAGGCGACGAAAACGGAAACAAACTAAACGTTTAATGGGGCGAACTTGTGCTCAAAATAAAAAGTAAACAGAACGATAACAATAGAGCGTCGCGGGCGTCGATGGCGGCGTAACAGCCGGATCGAACGCTGGGGCGAGACTGACTGCGGCCTTGCCACGCGGAGCACCTTTTGTAGCTAGTGTGGGTCTCTGGACCATTTGGCCTAGATCGTTCGGCGCGTACAACATTCGTAACTCAATCGGACAAGAAAGTTCATCGAATTTGCGAGAACGCCAAGTAGAAAGAATAAATAAAAGAACATTCCGCTGCCTGGAATCAATCCCAGATCTTCCACGCGACAGCCAGGCACGGTAACCATTCGGCCACGTACGCGCTCGCTCAGCGACGCGCGTGGCAATATCACCAAAATGACCTTTGAGGGATCGTTAAAGAAAAAAAAAAAGAACGTTACTTCCCCTTCCCCCCCCCCCGCCCCGCGCCTCTTGCCTTAGAAAATGGCGACCGCCAATGTTGCTCGATGGGGTTTTGAAAAGTTCTATTTTACAATTAACAGCTTGGGCCCTGCTACATTGCTGGATAGTTACGCGGGCAACGGATCTCCGGGTTTTTTGGTTTTTTTTGTGGAAAGAACGTAGCAGTTTGCGAAAGACGTTTGGAAATCTGGTTGTTGGAATACGTGGAAGAATATTTCATCCCCTTTGTCAGCTTTATTACTCGCAAGCTTAGGACCGCAACTATTCTGCAAACACCTTAGATAAAAAAAAGAAGCAAACTTTATGCTTTTTTTAAGTAGCGACAGCATTTTTTCATGCTAAGTAAATTGACAATGTCGGTTTGAGGAAAGACGAAACATGGTGGCGTAGCACCAGATACGAATACATAAAAGGATAAAGCATCGAGGACGGCGACGGAAACAGAACTTCTTTCAAAGCTTCCTTTACGAAAGAACTTTTGTTTTCGTCCCCGTCCTCGATGTTTTTGTCCTTTCATGTATGCGTATCTATTCACCAACATGCTCGTTTTCAATTGTTAGCAGCAGAATAAACTGGGGAAAGCATGGCTGTCGCGATCTCTAAGAGGTGATGTACAGTAGCAGGGAATTCTAGTTTTGATTCTGCGTTTATGAAAGCCCTTTCATCGCGTGGACAAAGATCCGGTCTGTATGGTTTTGTGAAATTTTGAGCACTTGGCGAGGCCGATCGGTGGCAGTCAGTATTTCGCAAGATTCTCAACAAGTGTATTTAAGACGTCACAAAAACAGTTAGCGTGAAAGACAAATGACAAATGAAGACTCGACAGGACAAGCGCTGCAACATGGTGTCGAATAGCGAAGGATTAGAACCTCGCCTTGCACGTTAAGATGGTGATAAAATTAATCTAAAAAGAAACATGGTTTTGACACCATTTGACACCATGTGGTACCAGTTGTCTTCTCCAGTCTTCTGTGGTCCTTCGTCTTTCGCTCTAACTGTTTAGGTGATGTTTAACCAACTAGGCCATCAACTTATAGTGTATTTAAGACAGGTTACTAAACACCTGCTTCATCAAGTATTTAGTGAAGCGCTCAGGTATAACTGCCACGGCAAACTATCTTGCGCACTCTATAGATGCTTAGAAATGCAATCCGCATTACTTTTGAAGATAGTTCCGTATTGCATAATTTCTATCGACTTCACTGACAGGCGTGTTGATACTGTATACAATAACAAACACCCGTATAAAGAGAGAGGAAGAGAGGTCACTCTGCTTATAGGCGCATTGTTGAAAGTCGCACCCCGTGACGGTTTGATAGATGCGCATATTAAACTCCTGCCGCGCGGTAAATTTTTTTTAAATTCCATCGAATGACATTACCTGATTGGCCAATCAGCGCTCGCCACTTTTGGCGCGGCGCAGTGAACCCGCGACGCTGGTTTACGTGAGGATTGCGAGCTGATTCGCCGATCACGTAATGTCATTCGATGGAAATTACGTTAATTTTCGCCCTGTGTCGGGGGTATCGGACGCATCGTTTCACCTGACAGGCGTAGTCGCTATATTCCTTGTTCACATTAAACAAATTTAGGATACCAAAGGAGTGAGTAGCTTTTCTTTTTGCACATACTTTTTTGCATACTTTTTTTCTTTGGTGAGAGTTTAAGAACCTTGTATGTGCTTCGCCCAGGTGCGCAATGCTCTCGCTCGGCTTCCGAGAAAATGGTTGGTTTAGTATTGCGTATACATAGCATTCGCTAAGAGCCGTCCATGGCCGGTGTACTGACAGTTATTTCTACTTACTGGCTTCTTCGAACTACAATCTTCCGCGGTGTGAAACGAACACGCGACCAAAGAACTGTAGACACTTGCCATCAGCGACGCGTTGCAGCAAGTACCGCAAGCGAGTCACCGCCAGTGCATGACTTCGCATGAAGCGTAGAATCCAATTGCAAGGAATCTTCTTGGCACGTGGTATAAGCACAGTGATGTTCTGCTGTCTGGTTTCTGCAACTGCAGTCATCCGCGGTTAAACGCAACTGTGCGAACCCTAACGCTCGCGGTGGGTAAAATACTGGCATGGGCGCGGATGTCGTGACATGCAAGCTATGTATACGGGCAAACGCAAGCAATGCGCGTTTGCGTCATCGTTGCGTGTTCCACACTGCGCGTGCGCGGAGCCGAAACTGGGGTCTTGGATTTGCGCATGGCGACGACACGCATGCGCAGCGTATAGCACGCAACGCTAGCGCAAACGCACACAGCGCTCGCGTTTGTTCTTATCTATGCCACACTAAAACTCTCTACAAGTGCGTCGTCTGCGACGCGAAATGGCGACACCGTCAACATCGGTTTGAGGAGCGAGCGGAAGGTTCCGAAGCTCGCTGCTGATGGAGCGGGACGATATCGTCGCGAGGCGATGCGCGGCTATCGAGAAGAGGACCGAGAGCTTTTCTACCTCGTAGTCGTCGTGGTCGACGGCGGGACTTGATTGTAACTTCTGCAGATACCGTATAGTAAAAACTCTTCTATGTATAAGAAATTTCTTGGTCCAACAAATGCATATGATCAAATAAGATCGTATAAGAGCATACAAGAACCCAGTGGCGTACCAACTTGTTTTTGAGTGGGGGGGGGGGCAAACCAGACCCCCCCCCCTTCCCTCAGTGCCGAGGGGCGGTGCCCTTGGTATCCCTTGGGTGCCGCCGGCCAGTGTTTGCCCTGCCCAGTGGTGGCTGTTTGGGGGGGGGGGGGGCGAAACACATGCCTTGCCCCCCCACTCTGAGAACTGAGGGGGGGGGGCAGCGCCCCTTGCCCCCCGGTTGGTACGCCCATGCCAGAACCTATAAGAATAAGAGAAGATTATATAAGAAGAAACTTCTTATCAGTTTCTTATGGCTTCTTTATACTCTTGTATGGCTCTTATATGTTCACATATGATCTTATTTGATCATATGCGTTTAATGGACCAAATTGATTTCTCATACAAATAAGATTTTTCAGCAAGGTAACACCTTTGTGTGTGGCTGTGGTAGGACGAGACAACTCGTTGCTTACCCGAATTACCGTGCAACAGATCGCAACGACGACAATTGGCAAGGGCGACGCGTTTCAGATTAATAAATGCTGCTTTGAAGGCGTCATTTCCGGGTAGCCTTTATTCATTAAAGCCAACAGAGAAGCAGACGGAGTCCGGTGGAGCAGCACGGCGGTGGCGTCGTTCGATCATGTCACGCAGCGTATACCGCGGCGACCGAAGTATTTTCACGTTTTCCCGCAGAAGCCATTGCAAAGTAAAGGCCCGTTCACACTCTTGCGACCGAGTAAGACCGAGAGAGACCAGACCGGTTTTAAGCCTCTTGCGATCTCTTAGGACCGGATGCGCTACAGCGGAGCTGGTCCTAAGAGACCGCAAGAAGCTTAAAAACCGGTCTGGTCTCTCTCGGTCGTACTCGGTCACAAGAGTGTGAACGAGCCTAACGCTCATACCTCCGCAACTTTGTGGCGTAACGTGAGTCAGCAGAAGCGAGCAGCAGACCCACGAAGAGAAACCCTGGCCGATCGGCGTCGACGGTAGCGTGTCGACCGCGGTTGCTAGAAGCAACGACAGAATGAGAAGGACAGGGTGTGTCTTTTGAACGGGCGCTCGAGTTGTGCGAGACGTCGAAGCGTCGTGGAATGTGGGAAGCTCGCCCTAGAGGTGGGACAACTAAAGTGGGACAACTGAAGTTCTCACCATGTCGGTGACTCCAGGCCTAACGACTCAACGAAGCTGGTACACCGAACGCTAAGACAGCGACACGACCGTTGGGCCATTAGACGTCAGTGACGTCAACAAGACGTCAGTGACGTCAATGAAATGAGGGAAAGCGATTGGCTGTCGGAGGTATATGAATGCCTTTAAAGAGGCATTTGCCAACCGCGCTCGGTGCCACTTTCGAAGAAAAGATTAAGTTGGTCGAGTCATGACCTCAGTGGCGTCTAGAATATGAAGGAAAGCGATTGGCTGGCGGAGTGAAAAGAATCCCCTTGAGGTGCATTTGACAACCGTGCTCGCTGCCATCCTGAAAAAAAAATATTGTTGGTCAACTGTGACGTTAGCGGTGTCAACGAAATGAGGGAATTGATTGACTGGCGAAGTGATATGAATCCCTTTGAGGGAGACTTGGCCGCCGGGTCTTTAGCCTGTCGTCGACTGTAGTAGCCTTGACACCTGCCGCGCTGAAATTCCACGCAGCGCTGTGGAAGTCGCGGGGGAACAAGAAAAAGGAAAACATAAAATCACATTTTTGTACGAGGCTTGAGTGACAAGCCAATCCCCCAAGGGGGACACACGAGGGAGTCCGCGTAAGAAAGGAGTTCCCCCTTCCCGTCTTCCCCAACTGCTTGTCGTTACGCTGTCCCCCGCTTTATCCTTGATAACACCGCGGGCAGCTGTACCCCTAACTCCTAAGCTGACAGTGCGCTGGAAGCTGCGGCTTCGTTGGACCAGTCAGGCGTCTATCTTTTGCCACGTGATCACGCTCCCGCCCACACCCTCGCCAGGTGATGAAAGGAAAGCGGTCGATTGGTCCGGTGAGTGCGTAGCACCCACTCCACTGCCAGCTTAGGGCTGAATGGAGGGGAGTGATGGGGTGTATAAACACTGTTTACAGAGATGACAAAATCTAAAAAAAAAAGAAATATCTAGAAAAGTTACTGTCCTCCCCCCCCCCTCCCACAAAAAAAACAAAAACGTTTACAAGGTTAGCAAAAATACACTGTTGTCGTTGTCGGGGTTGTCCATCCTTTTTTTTTTACTCTATACTAAGCTCTAGAAGCACGTTAAAAAAGGTGTACAACCTGGAGAGGATATTTTGTTGGCACTTTAGGAGCTCATACTGCGGGTAGCTCGTTTCCTTTCTTCTTGTCGCACTTTTTCACCTTGTGGAGGCTTCTCGGGCGGTCGCCGTTCAGCTTCAGGCAGTGTTCCCGAGGGGAATACGTGTCAGACTGACGTAAGGAGTTGACTTTTCTGCGGGAGCAGGATCGAGGATTAAAAGTAAACATGCGTATTCTTTTGGTGTCCGCTCTTCGTTTCCTTCTGTTTGTTCGCAGGGCGAACAGAGAGGTGTGTCGTTGAAAATAGAAGAAAAAGGCTCTGAGGGGTGTGGGGCTCTCAAAACGATGACTATGTTTTGTTGCTCAGGCGATCGGAGGTTGCTGCCGGCTCGTGGTTCAACCTTTGGTTCCGCGTTGGTGGCTGACTATCGCCAGGCCCGTAAATTATTTCGGCGAGAAATTCCTTCAATGATAAACAAAGATATTTTTATTTGAAATTAGTGTGAGATTCTAATGAATAAAGTATCAGTTAAATGGGTCTTCGAGATAATGAAATACCAACAAAAGTATAGAATGCAATATCTTGAGTAGAGTATTTGAGTGCCACCGGACTTATACCCACTTTGCTTTGTCGAAATAACGACAGCTTTGACAGCCTGTTTTTATCGGTATGAGAATGGCATGACTCATTCAGCTTCTGACTATACTTCGTTTCAGCTTCGGTCCGAGCGCGGCCTATGTTATGAGCCGAAGGGCCAATCATACAGCGCCAAAAGTGTAGCGTCATGCGTGCTCTCTGCGCTTTATAGAACTAGCCGGCAGAGGAGCACGCACAGCGAGACGGTGAATACCGGCTGGTCCTATCAACTGCAGAAAGCACGTCATGACGTTGTGCCTCTTTTGCTGTTTGATTGGCCCTTCGGCTCATAACATCGGTCGCGCTCGGACCGAAGCTGAAACGAAGTATAGTCGAGTGCCCAGCTGTTTCCACAAAATATTTTATCGTTTTGATGGGTCGCAAAATAGCGAAATTGGGGAAGCACTGGGTTTGTGCATTTAGTTATAATTTCAGCGACTAAGTATTTCGCAAGTTGCAGCAAAATCTTGGTAACTGTAGTTACATTTTCTAATAACTCTCGACTGTCTCCAACATATTCAGAAACACGTACTATTCTCACGGAACTTTCACTTTGCCTGCCAAAACTGTCCGGATGGAGGGAAACTCTTTACTTTAGTGCTGTTGCCTTTCCGTAGATCTAACCCTTGGTGCCAGTCATTTTATTTATGATCTGCCTAAATAAATTGTTGCCTGTTTTCAGCGACAAGTCTAACGAGCTCGGAAAACTCCTCAATTTAAGTGTCTTCTCTCGGAAATATATCGCGTCTTCTTTTTAGCAGGCTCAACGAAATGCATACCTCTGTTTCCGCTTCAGCGGAATTTTTATGAAATGAAAATATTTACTTTTGCTCCTCTGTATGCGAGTACTCGGAGCTCGTGCGTTTTGGAGCAGCCATTTATTTTGTAGGCGTCTCGAGCAAACGCTCTCTGAGTAACCGACGAAGTAGCGAAAATTGTGAGGCTCGAAGCTTAGACGTGTAGCCATTGGTGTACGAGGAATAATGTCAGAATTAGCTAGGCTTTTTAAAGACACCATCAAGTCACGTTGTCAGTCGCCATTTTTTTTTGGCACGAAGCGTGTGATTGGGTCCCGAGTCCTCGCCGAGTGCTGACGCAGCCCTCGCGTCCAATACACGCTTAGGGGCGTGGCCAAGCAATGGCGGACCCAGGCAATTGGCGCCGCGGCTACTTGATGGCGCGCACTCTTGAAAAAGGTTTCATTGAGCTGCCACAGCGAGGCTGGTCTGTTCTCGCTCTTTTCTTGTAGAGGGGACAGCAGGGGCTTGTACAGAGAATAGAAAAAGGACTGACTAAACGTTGTTGGTGGTGGAAGAAAAGAGTACCTCGGAACCTTGAGGTTTTGACGTAGAACTACGTCTTTCTCCGCGCTTTGAAGGAGGTGCAAAGTTAGGAGGTCTATGTTATGAAAACTTCGTCACGGAAGTGACATCACACGGATAACGCCAGAGCTGCACACCGACCGATTTGCGTCGCCGCGCTCCCTGACGGCGCGCCGTGCCTGCTGCCGAGAACCTCGCAGTCGCGCATCCTTAATGCGATAAGATTTCTTGGACTCTCTGGCCTCCTAATGCGCAGTAGGTACCCGCAGCAGACCACTTCAGCTCACATTCTTACACTTCTTTGCATTCGCACCCTCTTCCAAGGACCTGACCACCTTGACATGGTCCTCGACGTCGTGTTTGAGGTCGCCTTAGAGGTCGTCCTAGACGTCGTCTTTGACGTCCTCCTTTAGGACGTCATTCTCGTCGTCGTTAATGAGGTCGCCAGAGAGGTCGTCCTTCAGATCGCCATAGCGATCTTTCTAGACGTCGTCCTAGACATCGTCCTTGAAGTCGTCCTGGAGACCGCACCAGAGGTCGTCCATGGACGTAGACGTTGTCTTTGATGTTGTCCTCCAGGTTTTCCTAGACGAAATGCTATCGCAATTCACAGTCAACCAACAATAGTGGTTTCTGCAGCAATTTCTTATCTGCTGGCTCGCTCGCTTCAACACGACGTGCTCCTGTCTGATTGAAACGGCGATGGACTCCGCTCCGGTAGCCGTGATTCCACAAATTTCGCTCACCTCTCTCGACAGCGGCCGAGCGGCCGAGCTCGCGTCCTGCGGCACGGGCAGTTCACGCGCCTCTCAAGCGCGACTCGGCGAAGCGTTAACCTCCTCCGCCTCCCTTTGCACTGACCAGTTTTTTTCGTGTATTTACCAACACGCAGTTTACAACAACAACAACAAAAAAGTCCATGTTTGCCCACACCAGATGTGGGCACTGTTCGACGCAGAAATGGGTAATTTAGTAAGACGGTCTATAGACCGTTCCACAAAAGCGCATCTGGTCGGTGCCATTTTCAGCGTTTATGCGTGGGGCGCGTGCTTTGCTCGCCTTCCGAAGCGCCGAACATGCGCGTGCTGGGCTGTGACCTAACCATGGTGGACCTAACACATGTAATTTTTCCGTAAACATTGAAATGACGTGTATTAAACGGAATGAACCGCGTTCGTGAAGGCCAGGTGGCAGATTACTGTTCATGAAGATCGTGCTAAAATGAAAATTAAGATAACTTCGCAAACACCAAGCCAAACATCAAGGCGCAGTGACAGGCGCATAAGATACACAAATACATTATCCATCTTTATGCAAAGAATAGTTCGCTTCAAGATGCAATAATGCGTAAAGTACAAAATTTACCGTAAAATTAATTCAAAACAAGGCAACAAAATTGACAGAAAGGAAACTTTATACACATCGCTTTTTTGTTTACTGTCGCAGTAAAATGCAACCCGTTCAGATACTCATCCACGAGTACACGTGGGGAAAGGGTGCGAGTCTATATAAGACTTTTTTTCTAAATTATTTTTTTGGTTTTCCACAGCCAATTCATCAGCGGTAACTTTACACGCCTCCCCTCAACAACATTTCTAATTTCAACCCTATTTAACATTTCTTTGCGATAGAATAAAATAAAGACGTTTTGAATGCCTCTTCTGCTAGAGAAAATTGCACGCCAACCATTTGGACAAACATACCAGGCAACGGCTTTATCGTACATTGGAGCTCAATGCGTGCTCCTTAAAACTATAATAACAGACAGGAAGAGCGGTGTGTTGAAAGTCACGTCTAAACTCATACTTGAACTTCGTTTGGACGGTTAACTTCTCGCTTTCAACAGATCGGCCGCGTAACGCCGACAGTAGCCCGAGCTGGCTGCGACGGATTCCGCTCTCCGAAGCTGATTGATTAGACGCACCCTACTAAAGTTTTTATAAAAGAAGGAAGACCAGCGGAGCTAGTACTCGATACACTCATGTGCTTCTTCTTCGTCGTCGTCTGTTTTTCGCGCTGTTTCCTACGGTGAATTCCCACCAACGCGCCCAACTATCAATAGACCCTTCCCGAAAGTCAGTCTACCCACCCTGTGCAGAGCCAAACCGACGCTCTAATGGCGACACCACGCAGCAACTCCACACCAGAAAATGCGACCGTCTTCGAATGCATAGAGCAGAAAGGGCAAAAAGTGTTGGTTATTTTACGTTACCTTCGACTCACGAAACCGAGGGTGCTTGATTTAGCATAGCACGATCTCCTATCACCGCCATTAGAGCGGCAATATTGAGGCTCTTGGGACTGCCACAAGGTGACTCTGACTTTTGAAAAGGGTCTATTCTTCTATGATAGCTGGAAAGGTTGCCGCCATCTACGAGCGACGGCGGAAACCATACTGGTTGTGTGCTTGCCGCCGTCGCTTATAGATGGCGGTAGCTGTCCAGAGTAGGTTTGTGTCGACATACACGGACACGATCCTGGGGAACCTAGCCCTTAACAGCTCCGCTGTAAAAAAATAATAATAATTCACCAAATAATTTTTAACAACAGATGGGACTGCGCCAAATGTCGACTAGTGCTGGAATGTGCACTATTTTTCTCGTATTAGCATTCCTCTTTGGACGGAGGTCGTAGTGGTACAGAGCCGGCTTGAGTGTGCGATTGCTGCTCTTGAAGCTGCTCCAACTGCAGAAGGACACTCAACTCGACTCACGTAAAGTATTCCGATCGCAGGCGAGAATGCCTCATGTGTCAATAGTTCCCTCGGCACACAGCTCGGAGTGCATCCCGAGCTGTGTGCCGAGCTGAGTGCAATCCCCCCACCCCCTCTCGAAAACAAGCGTAGACTAGATTTTTACGGTACTGTTCGTGCAATCTATCGCGGAGCACTGATTGCTACCCATTGCAGAGAAATAATCAACGTTTAAAGCTGCGAAAAAAAAAAATGTCAATCACTGGCGATTTGAAGAGTCGCTTTGCGACTCTTCCTTGCATTCTTGTCGCTCTCCATCTTTCCGCCGCTGATGTACACGGATAGGGAAAATAGGTACTTTTCATTGTTGCCACTAGGGAGTCGCCTCCTGGAACTTCTGCGGGCCGGCATAACATGAAATTTCGATAACTCCACGGAACTTTTTGTTATTAAAATATTTTGGTTATCAGTTGAGAAAGGTTATTGATGCAGTCTGCCAATTTTCAGCCAATTCAAAGATTCAAAAAAAGTAAAGAATCGACGAGTTTACAAAAAGTTTGCAGCCGTCTCGACTTCAGTCAGATTATTGGATAGTTTGCAGCGTGTTTGAACGCAAATCTTAACGTGTGTTCCAGTACGATTGTATCCTTGCGTTTGAATTGATAAAACTCTATGGCTCTAATGATGACGAACCTAATTGAACTGCTATATCTTATCTACCATTGGAAATTGAACCAAGTTCTGATATATTGTTTAACGGTTTCCAATAAGTGATGCATCTGTCGCTTTAAGGAATGCACATATGATAAAGAACGCAACAAAAAAATACTAAATTACAAAAATCTTTTACTCGTTAAAAAAACAAAAACAGGCGTGTGTAAGCGAAATTATTCGCATCACTATTATTTGTGATCCGACTGTATTACAGCTTGTGCCGGCATTAGGTAAATGACGTCCTTACTAGATTATTTCTGCCTATCCGTCGAATGTGTTTTTTTTTTTGTCCCGTTTTCGTTTTTCGAGTTGTACTTGAAAACTCGCCGTCTCTGTGTGTTCCCTATATCACCGGCAAAACCAATCGTGCGCAATAGATTCCCCGTAATTCTGCGCCTTCTTTTTTATTTATTCTTTTTTGAGGGGGGGGGGCTTGACTGGTTTAGTTGATGCAAGCGCACAAAAACGACCAGCGCCGTGACGATGCACATTTTTGGCGCCGCTTGGTTGGCTCGTTCGGATCGTGGTGTCAGCGTGAAACGTATCCGGAGCACAAGTTCGTCTGCTTCGTGCATAGGGTTTGCGATGATCTCAGAACGCCGAGCAGAAATAGTGGGTAGACCTCAACGCTATATGCCTTCAGGTCTACCCACTATCCTTCCAGCCAAAGCCAATCAGAGCTCGGCGTCGTTCTGACGTCACTCCTGCGCAAGAAGACGACGTCACCGGACTATGACCTTTGCAAAAGTTGCCTTCTGCGCGCTGCCATCTTTGTCTGCTGGACTGTGGAACGCCATCTGAGCATGCGCTGTTGCTCCGCTGTGCGGTATATTAGACCCTGCGCGTGCGTCCACAGTTCAGTGACTCGGCATTTTTTTCGCCCGGGTGATAAGCGATGCAAAGGTCTATTAAAGGGAACGCGGCAACAAATCACGAAACGTCTGCGTCGGATAGTTGTGAGGAAGTGCGGGACGGATGTATAATATCTCCCTATTAACTTCTCGAAGATGTCCGCCCGCGCTATGTATGGTTTCCTTTTCTGTCGCGTCCACCGAGGGTAGTGATTTGCGAAGGCTGCGATTTACGTGTCTACTGCCTCAAACCCCAAGCATTCTGGAGTTTGAGGATAATTCACGTAGTATCGTAGCTTAGTGCGCCGCGTGAGAAAGATTAGACGCCAGCATTAAAATTGACAGCGGGACTCGAAGCAAAGGAGGAGACGCTTAGGCAGTGGAAAGCTGGTCGTCTGCTTCGATACAGCGGGATTAGACTCTGACGGATAACCTGCCTCTGTTGGAAGCTGGCAACTAACTCCGGCGTTTTTTTTTTTTATTTCTTTTTGATTTTGAGAGAAAGAGAGAGAGAGACAACGCTACTCAAATTAAGCACATTTTCTGAGAAACCGGGTTTGCTCTCCTCGGCACGCACTATTTATTACCTCTAAGTTTAAAATAGCGACTGAGAATACGGCAAGTGAAGGTTATGCCAACATCGACATTCAGATCTCCCCCGCGCTTTCCGGTGGGGCCACATCACACGTTGTACAACTTGAGAGTCAAGCGGGAGGTCTAGAAAACACGGTATTTCGCGCGTTTCTTTTCGTTATGCTGGCGGGAGCGTCGTCGGGCATTCGTTTAACACCATAAACTTCTTGTCACACGTCGAGAACAAGCTGTAGTGCGCCCCCATAATGCAATGTTTGACGTCACGTTTTCCGTTTCACCAGTTCTGCCTTTTCGACGCGAGAAAAAACAACAACAAAGAGACGAACATTATTGGGACCTGTAATCGTACAGGTTACTAGTTCAGAGATGTGTCTGTTTGTGTGTTGAACCACAAAATTTGATGCATGCATACAGTGACTAAAAAAAAAGAAACTTTTCACTTGCGCTCTGGGTTAGGATATTGAGAGGTGAAGGGGGTAGTTAACTGGAAAGTCTAGAGACCAACGCGCGGCTTCGGTGTTATACGCCGCTCCGGGGTTGCTGCTGTCGACACGGCGCATGCACGAACAGTTCACGCGACTCTGCTTTCTGCTTGTTTGCAAGTAGCGCGTTGGCATGTATGAACACCCTTCTGTTGAAATGCGTGGTGCCTGGCCCCGCGCGCAAGGTCCGCAAAACAACAAAGTATACAAGAACGCCGACTCGATGAGATCCAAGGTGATCTAAACTCGTTCTTGCGTTCGCGCAGGCACGGAGAGGGTGCGATCGGGAAGCACGTGTCTCTGTGTTGTTAAACGAGAATGTTGTTGGGCCGTCCGGTCAAGGACCGATAGCACGTTGGGCGCGTGCGTCCTCGCCTCTGCGGTAAACAACGCTGTCGATCCGAACGCGCTGGAGGCTATGGATGCCGGCACCAGCAACGAGAAATGCGCGGTCACCCTTGGAGTGGCTGCCAGTGTTTTTCTCTGACGACAGAGCCGCTCGATCGTTTCCGCTTCGAGCAGTTGTGTTTCTGGTAAAACTTCGTGACATCGTCGCTATAAAAGAAAGAGAAAAAAGTACGACAAGTACGACAAGAGTCACATAACCGTAGGCATACATGAAAAAAAAAATCTAAGTTGTTTGTTTTTGGAGGTAATTAGCAGTTCTTGCGATAATTCGAATTTTGACTCGAATAGATCCGGGTTCCTCTCACTGGTCATGATGTGTCCCGTGATAACAGGAAGATAGAGGGACGCTGGATGCAAGTAGGTTTTCGAACGCCAAGGTACGGACCCTTTGCTTTGTAGTGAGATCGAGTATACCTTGAAACACGGCCCAAGGGATACGAACAGTACGACCTCAAGCGAGCTCGAGTCACCGGCACACCCGTGCCTCGTATGCTGCGTGCCAAAGTTTCGTGCGAAGCGCTGATACGTGTCCCGGACGACTCGCTTTGGTAACCCGACGGAATGCCTGGTGCGCATGGTGCGATTTTACTTGCGATTTCGCAGTTAGCGACGTCGCCCGTGCGGCAAACATAAAAGCGTGTGTGTGGTGGAAACTGCGGATCTCGACGTTGCACCTTCGAAGTCGCAAGCAGAATCGCATCAGTGCAGTCAATCGTAATGAAACGGTAATGCGTGAAATGGTCTTTGCCTTTAAGTTGAGCGCGCTCGCGGTGAAAGAATATACGGAAGGCGAGAGGGAAGAGAACACGCAGTTGGCTTTGGAGAGGGTCGCGATATAGCAGGGTCGGAGCTACGACCGCAAGAAACTCGAACTTCGCGTTCCTTTTCCGCTAGAGCTTTCGCGGAGCTTTCTTTCAGATACGCATGACGACGTTTGTGCCAACGAGACGAAAAATACGTGTCTTTTCGTGCCATATCACCGCGAAACAACACACAAAACACTCGCTGTGGTATCGCTGCTTTTTTTGCTACGATAGTGCGTGAAAAGGGCGCATGTTTTGTTAAGCCTTCCCCCAACTTTTTTTTTTTTTTTCTTCCTCTCACGGCTTTGCTTAGGTTCTTCATGACCGGCTACCTCCCTCTGGGCTTCGAGTTCGCCGCCGAAGTGACCTTTCCCGAACCCGAAGGCACGTCTTCCGGGCTGCTGAACGCGTCGGCCCAGGTGTTCGGCATCCTGTTCACGCTGGCCGCTACCTGGCTCCTCGGCGCCCACGGGGACAGGGTCACCAACCTTGCGCTGTCGGGCGCTCTCTTGGTTGGCTCCGTGCTCACCGGTGGGTCTATAGGCACGTCTTTCAACGGGATAGCTGCACGTGCCTTGCTGGTGTTGGTCGCACCGTAGCAAGGCCATGGGAGACAGTGTGGGCGACGGTGCGCAGCTGTTGGTTTGATGCCATAGCGCGCGTGACGAAGGATGTAGCGCCGCCTCGGTGCCTCTGAGGCATGCGGATCCCCAGGTGGTGGGTTCGAATTCCGGCCACGGCCTTCCTACACCGCGATCCCGGCCGAGGTACCCGCAATTTGGCGGAAGCTTATTGCGTGGGAGGCGCCGTGTAACCGAGATTTCGGCTGCACGTTAAAGGATCCCGCGGTGGTGGAAATGGATCCTCAGTCTTCTGTTGGGGCGTGCCAGATGACCTTTGTTGGTTTGACGCGTAAAAAAAACACCCAAATCTGACTTGATCAATGGCGTAGCGCCTCGCGCAGTGTGTGGCTGCGTGTGGAGGAAAGGGGTTAACCGCGCTGCGCTAATACTACTCTCTACCCCCGCTTCCGCCGCTGCGAAAGGGCAGGGGCTGTGCCGTAGGTTGAAACTGCGTTTTAGTAGAATAATCTTGTGGGCTTGCAGGCATTCCAGGGTCAGATTGTATGCGCTGCAGTAGTTTCAAAAAATGATACAATGCCCCTAAACACAAGGTTCATGAATGAAGAAAGGAGGTTTTTTCGCCACGTGTCACATTGTATATCATTGGAATAGAAAGTGCTTGTGGTTAAAAACCCCATCAAGCACCATCATTGCATTTGACAAAGTGTCTAAGCTAGGCATTTTGTTTTTTACAGCTCTCATTCGATCCGATTTGCGAAGACGCCACGCTCAGCTCCAGGGTCATCCCACAGCTGTGGTTTCAACGTGATGAGACTACTGCCATTGTTCTCCAAAAAAGTTTTACCGTGCTGTGGCCCGCGCTATCAGCGATCGGACAAGAAAAAAACAACGACAAAGAAACAAGAGCAAATATGCCAAAGGCTCACTTCTTGGAGTGCTAGTCTGACAGAAATGGGTGGCAATGTCAGATGCAAGGCAGACGCAACGATGAGCCGTTGCTATGGTCAGTGTCCTGAACGTCTATTGTGAAATGACTCTCCACTTCCAATGACCTGCAGCTGGTACGCTGGGGTACATGGTACCTGGTCTTCAAGGTGGCTATTTTGCCAAGCACCGTGTCTTTCGAGGGAACACTGTGCGCGTTTTTTTTCTTTATGTGTCACGTTTAAGGAACCTCTTCACAAATGTCATCTTCAAGACATCGTTTCATGGCGTTGCTTTGTGTGTGTTAATATTTTTTTAAATCCCGCTTTAAAAAATGTTGCATTGTTGTTGGCTCTCCACCAGGCTGGCAGTTGGCCAAGTCTTTCTTTCTTCAAATAACACGACAACAGCATGTGGGTATCTCCGTGATGTCTTGATTGCTGGTCGGCGCGAAAAAGCACACCTGTCAAGAGCGCCGGGTAGCGTTGATGGGTAATCGTTCCGCCAGTTGGGTATTCATCATCAAATAGATTTGGTCAGCTGTTTTCCTGGTGACAGCAGTCTAAAAGGGTCGTCTTCAAAACGTCTTTCACAAAAACGTTGTCTTCCAAGAAGTTCCTCTCTGGAGGGTGTCGTCTGTTAGACATCGTTTACAGGAGATTGCCTTCGGTGTGCTACCTGTCAAAATGCTTCTTTTAAGAGTGCTCTTTACAAGCGTGATGTCCCTAGGGCTTCAGGCAACTGGCGAATTGTCGTCCTACTAGTTCCGTGGACGCCAGAGAAAGGCTTTGCTTGCGGCGCGAAAGGGCTTTGTTGTCTTTAGTCGCTGCCAAAAGGAAATATGTCAGTCAATAGTTGTGCCGTGAATCTGTGACAGCATTATCACGTCTGAGGCGTTCGTCTCAAGACCGCAAATCTTAGATCTGGTTGCCCCTTTTTACTAAGGGACCGCAGTGTCGTTTCTTTTTAAAGAATATTGTCTTCTTGAAAACACGTCTTTCAAAATATGGTGTCTTCCGAAACGTTTTTCTCGAGATTGTCGTCTGCAAGACGTCGGTCATAATGTGCCGCCTAATGCCGTTCGTGAATTGCGGAGGACGCGAGCCGTTGTATACCCCGACGGCCTGGACTAGTCTTCCAGTTTTCTTCCGCCGTTGCCGTGAACAAAGTGCTGCTGTCATTATAGAGTATTTTCCGGAGTGTTTTACTCTCCTCGCTGGTGCCTCTCAGAGCGGCGCGAGAGCGCCAGCTTTCATCCGGGACCCCAAGACTCGTCAAACACAAAGATGGAGCCGAAAGTTCGCGGAGCGCGCCGATGGGAGAGTCTAATCGGCGCTCGCGCGCCAGCTTCGGCCCAATCTTTGTGTGTTTGACAGTGTCTAGCTACCCTGGTGTATGTACCTCTGTATAGTTTCTGAAAACTTTGTCATTTCGTTTTGTTTGCGGATTGTGCCATTAAAACTGCCGTTTCATCTTTGTTTTCTTGCGGGGATTTGTACAGACATTGATAATTTTGAGTGCAATGTTTACTGATAATATACTATTGCCATTCTGCACTGTGGTCCTGTTTTTCCCGTTCGAGGTGGGTCTCTTTGTCGTACGTTGGTCACATATGTGGACGAAGCAAACGTGCTTTGAACAAGCTTGAGGGGTGTCCGCAGACAATTGTGTCATCATGTCCGCGGAGAAACTCTGTCTTTTGTATTACGTATGAGCGGTCTGACTACGGCTTTACGTGAAACGCCTCTGCTCGCATACGAGCGGTGCACAGTGTTCGGTAAGTCCAGTTTCTCTCGTATAGTGGCAGAGTTAGTAAAACGCATCCTAGACGACGCGGCCTTGGTGCTCGATTTTCTGCCCCACCTAGCGGAGGCCGATCGGGGCTCTGATTGGACACGAGTGATGCGTCAAGCGTTCAGCTGGGACTCGTGGCCAATCGGAACACGAGCCTTGCCGAACGCCGACGCGGGTCCAATCCGTGCCCCGCTCCTTTTTTGACACCCTCTATCTATACTCGTCACCAGACTTGTGCCTCTCTTAAATAATCTACTCAAGATACCGTATTTCAAATACCTTTGGTACTATTTCGGTATCTTGCAAATACATTTCGTCTAGAGTATTTGCTACTCTATCTTAAATACATTTCTCACCATCTTGTACTCAGTATCTCAAATACATTTTTCAAGCTTCGAAAATAATTGTCACCGGAACAATCTACGGAACTAGGGATCGTCAGATTCCGGGGCAAAACTGAATCGGTCGCAGACTTAAAGTTTTTGGTCTATATGTGTTCAAAGGAGCAATATCACATGGAACATACCAATATCTTGTTAAAAAAATTTCGAAAAGGAATCTTAAAACGAATTAAACGATTAGCAAAGAGCACCTGGTGGATGTCGCTAACGCCTCGTTTGTAATGCCCGTCTAGGAACCTTGACAGCTAGTGACGGTGAGTGTCTCGCCTCCGGCCACGACTAGGGAGCTTTCATGTGCGCGAAGCGCACATGAAGGCACTCTAGCCACGACGAGAGAAGAGGGGAAGGAGGAACTCCCTCTCTCCCGATAATTCCTTTTGTGTGTCCCAGAAGTCGCTATTGTTCCCCTACAAGATTATAGAAGATTAACCCGTCACTCAAAATTCGTACAAAAGCAGCCGCTTCGGTGGCTGGAACGACTAGGCCATCCTCTCGACTAGGGATGCTGCGAAGTTTTTTCGAACCGAAGTTTCGATGATCGATTCAAGCGGTTCGAAAGATTTCGAATTTTCGAACTTTCTATATCGTAGAATTCGACGGAAGTCGAATTTTCGAACTTGTTAAACTAAGAAGGTCGACGCTTTTCGAACCGTCGAACTTATTACGCTAAAAAAATTCGATCCCTTTCGAACTTATTACGCTGCAAAATTCGATGCTTGTCGAACTTTCGAACTTGATAGACCAAAAAATCGATGATCTTCGAACTTTCGAATTTCTTGCACTAAAAAGTTCGAAGCTTTTTCGAACTTCCTACGCCAAGGAATTCGATAATTTTCGAACTTATTTATCGAGAGAATTCGAGAAGTTCTAACTATCGAATCCTAAAAAATCAAAAGGTCGACGAACTTCGAACTTTTAGGTTAAACGTTCGACGTTCGTCGAACTTCGAAAGACCGGCGGACTTTCACATTTGAATTCCAGTAGTGAGGTACATTCGTAATTTTTTTCTCTCGAATTTTCACATGCGGTGCTGCGTTTCTTACGAAAGACAATGCCGTTTATTACAATGTTCTGGCACGCTCAGTTTTAAAGAAATAAATTCCCGAAGGGGCGAGAAAGGACGACGGGTTTTTGACGATTGTCGTTTGTGCCATATTTGAAGCGGGCTAAAGCCGAAGCTATTTACGGTTGAGATGTTAAACTTTTAGAGCGCAGCTCTTAGGCGCCCGTTTCCGGCAGGCGGCGTCGGCGTCGGCGTAACCGCGCGGTGCATGATGGGTAATTTTCCCCGCTAAATTTAGCGGAAAATTTTCCCCGCTAAATCTAGCGGAAAATTTTCCCCGCTAAATCTAGCGGAAAATTTCCCCGCTAAATCTAGCGGAAAATTTTCCCCGCTAAATCTAGCGGGAAATTTTCCCGCTAGATCTAGCGGGAGAAACTCCCCCCTCCTCCCCGAGGTCCACGTGACCCCCAGGCCACGTGACCCCCCCCCCTCCCTGGGGTCACGTGACCCCCCCCCCCCGTGCACTCCCCTGCTCCTCAAGAGCTGCGCTCTAATTCGGCGTTACAGGGAGTTGTAAACGGCTTTCATTTTTTTAAGAATGATCTATGTATAGCTTAGGTAAGTGTCGTCTTAAGATGTGATTATTGTTACTCAAGATGAGTTTCGAAGAAATGTCCAAACATGTATCTACGGGCAATTATGCTCTAAACTTGGTATTTTGTTTTTCGTTTAAGTTGCTTGAGGTATCGCATTTAAATTAACACCACAGACAGTACATAAAATTGCCATCTGCAGAATACAGAATAATGTATTTATTGTGTTTTCACGTTGAGGAATAAATTAACTCGTGGGGAAGATTTCTAATATTAATCAAATTCAACACGTCATTAATTTTTTTTTTTTGGCTTTACGTTTTTGTGGAGTGTTTCTTTTTAGCCTGTACACATTTGAGTAGGCGAAACTTGTTTCGAAGTTCTGAGCTTCTGAATATGCAAGAATACAACACTTCCGGTGGGATCTTAATAGTTTCTTTCCTTTTTTTCTCCAGCGTTTTATCCCCGCATTTATTGTTATGTTTATCTTTCTTTTACCAATGACACAGTTATTGAGGTAGAAAAGACATAACTTTGAACTTCGGAACCTCTAAGCATGTGACAAGTAGTGGCTTCTGACAACGAGTTTCCGACAATGACCACCTACTGCGTCTACGCGATCTTTTATGCAGTGAAGAGCGACAGTAGTTATACATACACATAAATAATTTCAGATTAAAATAAGCTCGACCACCCCTCTTTCCCCGTATTGTTTTCTTTAACAGTCCGAAATATCTGGAAGGAGGCGAAGGGGGGCTAGAGCACCCCCTCCCCCTCGCTTTTCCTCTTCCGACGCCACTTGTGTGGTAGAACGCTCCTCAACCTCCAGTTGTGTCGGCTTCTGTGCTTTTTGCGGGGCGTTTCCACCGTCCCGTAAAATAAACCTCCAGGACAATTACAAACTTAACTAACTATATGCCAGCGTCACTCGGGCGGCTTTCGATCGGGTTACTACCAGCGTGCAAGGGGTGGGGAGGTAGTTTGCCAGGTCGCTTCAAGGTTTTTCTGAGCCTCAATTTCCTGCCCGCCCCTGGCCGTTTCGAACTGGGTGAGTGTCGTAAAACAGTGCGTTCGTGTGATCACTACTGCGCAAGGCACGTTAAAGACCTCCCCCGCCCCCCTGGGCTGGTGGTCAAAATTACTGATCTATGGTCACACGTCACTCTGCACTGGCAAATATTCCAGCACATCCGGGACACTCGTCGTCTCATTTAATTGCCTGACCAACTTCGCGGAGTCTAAATATCACACCCCAACTTTTCTAAACCTGATTTCGTGAAAACCACTGAGTCGTCAAAACGTTATTTCAAACTGAAACTGTGCAGGAACATTAAAACCGGACTTTGAACGTAGAAAACTTGGACTTGAAAAAAATTCAAAATCTTCTAAGTTTTTTTTTAATTAGCTTTAATGGAGAATCGAAACTTGCAAACTTTATGTAGAAAGAAATTCGAAATCTTCGAATTGTTCGACCTTTATGTCTATAAAAATTCGAAGCGTTCGAATTTTTCGATTTTTATATTCAAAGAATTTCGAAATCTTCGCATTTTCCGAACTTCAGATTCCAAGAAATTCAAAAATTTTCGAATATCTCGAATTTTTAAGTTAGGAAAGTTCGAAATCTTCGAATTTATCGAACCTGAAGTAAAAGAATATTCGAAATATTTGAACCCGAAATTTTAGAAACCGTGAAAGCTTCGAACTTTTCGAATTCGAAACTCTACTGTGATCGAAAGTTGCAGAATTTTTCGAATTCGGACCTCGGTCGGTACGAAAATATCGAAATTCTTCGAATGCGAACCTCAGTTCGCTTCGAAAATATCGAAACCTTTCTAAATCGAACCTAGGGTGGTTCGCGACATCCCTGCTCTCGACGTCAGCCTCGCCGTAGCTTTGCTCGTCCCGAGACGACCTACGTCACGATTGCGTTGGATGTCACATGCTCTAAGCTGGGCCTTCTCCGAGCGCTTGCCAGAGCGGGCCGTTTATAACGAAAAATACAGCCACCAGGATCAAAATACAAACGTGCGATTGTCATTTACGGATATTGTGGATCATATTCAACCTATTTTTGAACACGACGGAATATTTCAAATTTCGTTGAAGTATCCCTTTAAAGGCAAGCGACCAAACACAGGACAGGAAACAAGGCACGAGCAAAACGCAGTCTCCGAATGCCGACAAAATACCAAATGGATAGCCCCAAGTACGACCGCCTTTATGTGTCCTCCTGTTCGTTATTTTTTTACGAGTTGGTTTTGAATGCTCACGCTGCGCTTGAAGCTTAGCGAAGTGCTGGTGACATCATCGTGATTTACACCGTTTGTTTGAAAGAGAGGTTCCATCAGCGGAAGAATGTGACGCCAACGCTTGGTACGGTCACAATGGACCATTTTCGGAAATCGCCTGTTCAGGGAATTCTGGTATAAAAATTTTCGAGCACGTTTCAAGTGAGCGCAAACACTCCCTCGGCCAGGATCCGGCCGGTTTTATTGAGCTGCAGGACAGGTGAATTCCACCAGATCCGGAGCGCTTCAAAATCCGTGAGGGAGTGTCACCCGTCTGTGACCTGCCCAACCGACGAGGGAAGATAACCGCATTTTTGAGCGGCCTCTACACCCTCCCACCGCTTCCCCTTCCGCCGTTCAAAATGGCTGCCTGAACTTGATAAGCCCACCAACACTTCAGCCGACTGATCTTCCGACGCAGGAACACGCGCGACACAGGCCGTAAAGGAATTATACGCGTACACCACGGCGCCCAGGTCGCAAATAACGAAGACGTCCAGGCGTCTGCACCAACAATACATACCTTTCGCCGCCTCGAAGCGGCGGCAATGGATACAGCGATTGCCAGCGGTGGAGTTCAGATTTCGGGTACGACTTTAATAAACGATAAATAAACCATCACTTGCACGGTCGTTGCCTAATCTCTTCCTGCTTTATTGCACAAAACGCCGGCGGAATGCAGCAGTCGTGAAAGGTAAACAATCACACCGCAGAATGAACAGGCCCACCTTGCGTCTGCCTCCGGCTTTCCGTCGTTCTTCTCGTCTCTTCCTCCTCACGATCAAGCAGATGCCGCTGCCATGATTTCACCACGCCCAGTCCGGCTTTGTATCCCTGATCTACGCGAGGTAGTAGCTGCCGGAGTGCCGTCAGCAATCCCGCGCAAACAACCGACGCACCCAAACAGATCCAACTCGACGACCCGACCGTAAATCCCGCCGACGCGCCCTGTGGACGCGCCAGCGCCAACTTCGCTGCAAGGCGCATGCGTACCGCTCAGGAAATGATTTGTGAGCGCTTCCTGTACTTCCCGTATTTCCGGGAGATCTGGGAAATCCCGCAGAGTGTTCGGTTGTTTGGGGCGCTCCGTGGAGCGGGGCGCTGCCATGATCTGCGATGGAAGATGACCAGCCTCGAGCCAGATTCATGAGCGAATATGCTGCCCAAATGGAGTTGCTGGAGCGCTCGAGATCTGCGAGCGGAATCTTCATTAGACTGTACTCTCAAAGTCCCTAAAGCCATTGTAACTTTGGATCCCGAGCGCCTACTTATGGTTTTTCAGATTATTCACGTCATTCCAGTGCCGTCACAGCATTAAAACGCCGAGCAGAGCTACCGTACTACTCCATCGTCGCAAACTTTCAATGCCTATCACTTTCCATAACCACACCACGTCACCACGGTGATTTCCGAGCCACCTGCCGTTATTTTTTCCACGCTGCGATCACCCCGCGTTAAACGCGTAACTCTGTAAGTCATCTGCCTTTTCCTGGTCATTCATTCCACGTACCAACGATTGGAATAATCTACCATCGCATTGCCTGCAGGGAAAAGACAATCACGAAGCTTCAAGAACAAATTCAAAAATACTGATGCCATCTAACTTTGCTGTACATTGTTGTTTCTTCCGAAAAGTGCAGAGGAAATATGCACTATTTTGCTTTACCATGACTCAACTTTATTGCAGGTGATGAGTGAATGGCGTTTTTTATATTCGTTTTAATGTATCCTTTATTTTCTTTTATTATTAGGTATTGATTGTCACTAGTTCCTATTGAAATGATTTATAAATTTCCTCATGTAATACTTCACGAGGGCCTTTAGGGTAATATAAATAAATAAATAAAAAGGCTCCTTTATCTCCAGAGTGCGCAAGATGAGTTCATTCTCGTGAACTCTGAACGCACTTTTCGCTATAGGAGCCATAGGATTTAGCGGTTTGTGGACAATTTCTTGTGTTACTTGTGTTTCCTTGACTTTCTCATTTTTTTTTTTCAGTTTGAAGGTACATACGCTATTCCTTGACCTTGGCTTGTAAACAAAATGTTCGTTCATATGTTGATCATCGTGCTGCTGTCCTCTAGGCTATGTTTCTACTATGCGGTATATTTCCTTCATCAGTATTCGTCATCAAGTCTGGCCGTTTAATCAACCTCTGTTGTTGTTAGGGATATGCAATGCTTCAATCGTCAGCTTCACCCGAAAACCTGTCAAAGCATATTACGAACTTATTGCGAATGTCAAAAAGTTATAGGTTCTACTGCCAACCAGCACGCCAGTTGCCATGCCTACAATGCGAGTCCCTTGTTCCTAAAATACTACCGTATTATGATATACTCTGAATTATTTTAACCAAACTTCGATTTCAGCAGCCAAGTCAATGTCATAAAGATTGCCAGCCTCAAGAGGGCGCCTACACCTTGAGCAAGCAGAGTGCCAACTACGGACCCCAGCCACAAAATCCTGATACCCATAGTAGGCAATCACTTAGTAGGTGTTGGTGAGTGGCGTCACTACAATCCCTGAGCCATGGGTTCGCCCACCACCCCTGATCAGCGTCATCTAAACCGTGTTCAGGAAAAATGATCCTAGTGGTTGAGCTGGAGCCTGGCATGTTTGGACCTCTTCGCTCTCCGGGGAGGCAATATAGCACTTCGGCCTCCGCTTCGTAGACGAGTGTCCTGGCTCGGGCTCGACTAGGATGATTCAGTCGTCGTTCTTCTAGCCTTTTCTTCTTTCACTCTTCCTTCTACTTTTTTTTCTTTTACACTCTCTTCTCTTTTTCCTTTCTAGGCGGCAAGACCTCGGGGTGGAAACAGGTCCGTCTCTGCAACCACACTTCCTGGGTATAGTGCCCGCAGCAATTGGTAGAGTACGCCGTTTTCTTGTTATGCACATACTCCTTGTTGGGCCTGTAATGTGCACCGGCCACTGAATTCTTCGATGATATGAATTTTAACAAACATTTTCTTTGATCGGCCTCGAAAAAGGGCCACGCCGATGCACTACTCATTGAAATGCGTTGCTATATCTTCAAAGTTCCCCAAGTTTCTTGTTATGCTGGAGGGCGATAACCGTTTGGTGTTGTCCACTCTTCTCGTCTCGAAAGTTCTCAAGGAGGTGAAAAAAATTACAATGCCAAAAGATGTCATCCGGTGATTCTCATAGAGATACACTAAGACCCGATTCAATCTCAGCACTTAATCAGTGTGACTGATTACAAACTCACTGCCAACTCATCGAACACTTAACACAATTCAAGGTGATCTCAGAAGACGACTTGCTCGACAGTAAGCCAGCAGCTGAGGCTTAATGCGGTTGGTTCTGCTGCTGCCCGTAGGAGGTGACACCCGGAATCCAGTTCAACAAGATAAAGGCTTATCACTCAGTTTCCAGCGCAGAGTTACCTGACCTCTTTAGCGGCGCGGTGTTTACGCTCCTCCGTTTGGGCGCGAGCGCCTCACTACACAGAGCAAATTGCCGCCTGCCAGACAATTCTTCGCCGCGATTTCTGTATTGAACGCAAGACCTACCACATCATCCTTACATTTGAGTCAACCTCCATTCCTGGTTGTAAAGGCAGTGCATCTTCAGTGCCGTCTCCGCTCTACGTGCCGAACTTTCCAGCGGTGACGGCGCCAGCGGTTCGGCCATGAATCACGAACCGTCGGGGGCTAGGGACCTGCGCCAACACTTCCAGTAAGGAGCACATCGCCGATGTTTGGGGAACGAAGCTCAGTGTAGTAACTGTAACGGTAAGCATCCAGCATACCCTGATCCCGCCGGCAGGAAACAGAAATCCTCATCTGAAGGTACGCGAAAACATTCTGCACATGGATGCAGCGTTTCCCGCCTTTGTTTCCGCCTTTCACGCCCAGTCCGTACGCAGAGGAGCGGTACGGCGAATGGCTCGACTGAACACAGACGTCTACGGATTCAAGGTTCCCGTCGAAGTCTCCTGCGTTTCGGGAACGGGTGTTGGGTGGCACCGCTTTCGAATCGCAATCATCGAAGAGGCGGACAAAATCGAAGAGGCGGACGAGGCACGGGGTGAGTTCCTCACCCAGGTCCACCTGTTCCTGCCCCTTGATACCCGGGAGAGCAGCACGAGGTTTGTGCCGCTCCTTGGGGGAGGAGGTCTCTCCACTGAGTTATGGTGAGCAGGCGTCGTCTTCCCACCGCTGGAAGGCGTCGAAGCCGGTGACGGGCATTGGCATTGCCTGCCTGTCCTGAGACTTGGGGCCGCTGATGTGCCCCTTCCAGAAGGCAGGGGGAAGCCAGCTGTTCCCCGCGGGGGGGGGCCCGAAGGCCACTGCCATGGCTTCTAGGCGAGACCTGGGTGGCCTTCGCGATTCCGTTCGCGGTGGAGGGCCCCACCGCAGTCGAGTACGCCTTCTGAAAGAAAGGAGAATCTTTGCTCTGCCTTTGGGTAAGATATGTTTTCTTTTGTTTTAAGGGAAGGATTTCTTCTTCTTGTTGCCACGAGGGGCAAGAACGAGAGTAAGGAGGTGATGATGGACCTGCAGCTGATGGTAGCGCCAAATTTCTTCGCAGATGTCGGTTAGATGGTCAAGGCTGCACTGCCTTACGCCTTCCTCGATACGTGTGATCTGTGGCCAAAACGTTGGCAACGGAAGCACCATGGGGGTTAGACATAAGGAGTGATGGCAGTTAAGGTATCCTGCCCGATGGCCTTCGGCAGGTGTTTCTTTCAAATGGGTGATCATGCTCTAGCTGAACTTCTCACCATTTTTACGGTGAATGATGTTTAACGGCAACAACGCTAACACTTTAGGAGTCCCTCGAAAAGTTCTTCCTCACTAGTGTGTAAGGATGAAAGGAGTGTGCAGAGGGCTTTTGACAGTTTTACATCAAGAAACCTAGTCAGCTTCAGTGGTCGCTTCAATACTTTGTTTTTGGTGGTTACCCATCAGGAGGTCTCAAAGAGGTTAAAGTTTCTTTAGCCTTGTAGGAGAACCTGATTTCAAGGCTTTAGTACCTTCGCAACAACAAACGGCGACAGCTGGCAGCCATTTTGTCTATCAAGCACGAACAACGAAACTTCGTAAATGTTTCCTTCAGAATCTTTGTCGATGGTCTTGGGTTCAAGACAACGCTTCCTTAAAGGCTTGTCTTCCTGAACGGGGCTTGAAGAGGGGCGCCATGGAGGGTAAAGAGTAAGTTCAGAATCCAAGTTGCACCGCCTACCCACTGAGCTAACAAGGGCTTGGTAACGCACCATAACAAGAAGGGTTTGGTTGGACGTTAGCGCCAACAGTGCTGCTGGAACCATACCCAAGTGTGGTCAAGACAGAGGTCCATCGTCACTACAAGTTAGCCCAAGGTACAAGAGGGGGAAAGGGAGTAAGAGAAATGAGAGAGAAGTAAAAAGAACAGGAAAGGTAAAGTGAAAGATTGAGGATAGGTATATAGAAGAAAAGGCTGACTAGACTGAATCCATCCTGGCCGTGGCCTTA
>JAZHYW010026814.1:0-93165 GCA_037355805.1 Ixodes ricinus
CAGGATTCCCACGTGTCTCGACTATTTCTAGAATTAACCGATTACCGATTTAGCAATTTCGATGACGCTCAGCAAATTTCTAATTGCAACCATTTGTCTCTTTTCCCTAGTTAAAACGTTAATTAAAACATGTTAGCACATTATTCTAGTTATCGTGATGATTTTCCAGCTACATATTATCCCCTGGTCGCATAACTTACCTGCGCAAAACGGATTAGTGATGTAAAAATGACGTTCTTGCAGGTGAACTTTGTTTACTAACCATCTTTATTACAATAAAGTTGTTCAAATTAAAATCAAACATCCTGTGCTACATAACACTGCATTATGCTAAATGCAGAACATGTTATTAAGAATATAAAAAAAACATCCGCATGATACAAAGAACAATGACCAATGCAGAGAGATCTGGGACTGACGAGGCGAAAATAAAAAGAATTCACGCGCGGTGAGTTTAAAGGAACGCTAAACCAAAATTTGGATTTCAAAAAAAACAAAAATGCAGGAGATGTAGGCGGGACGCTACAATCCCTACAACACTACACGTAAGGCGATATCTCGAATGGACAGCCGTATTTTTGGAACAAAGAGGTCGAGATTGAACCAGGCCGAAGAGGCGCGTGACGTCAAGATACCTTGTTTCCTCCTCTCTTCGCTTCGCTCCCTCAAGGTGGCGAGGCGGAGAAGACGCGAGGCCGTTTCCTCTCCTTCTCGAACAAACAAGACGTAAACATATCAGCCAAATGCGACTCCTTCTTTTGAAAAATACGGTCGTCCGTTGGAGACATCGCTGTATGAGTGATGTTTTGGTGTTTGTAGCATCCCCTTGCACGCTTGTGCCGCGTGTTTTGGGGAATCCAGGTCTCGGTTCAGCATCCCTTTAATGACACACGAAAGACGTCGAAGGCGATGTTGAGGGTGCCCACGGGTCTCAAAAGGCGCAGAACAACGAGATTCGCAACTTGAAAGCAGCTTTCAAGTTTTGTTACCATGTGGTGTCGTATCTGAGTTGAAGCGTCAACCCATAGAGTTGGCTTCGGTTTTCCTCCCGCGCAAAGGAATATGACATGTTTTTCTTTTGTTTCATTTGTTCAAGGAAACCCACCCTCATGAAATTTGACTACGATAAATTCACCATCTAAAGACATCTCTGTAAGATGTTTCATTGCACTCAACGTATTGGCCTATTTACACTAACCTCTTCTTTACGCCCGAACAGAGCTCGGAAACGCCCCGCTGCAGGTCGCAATTGCTTTTTACGATTATTAAAAATTAACATGAGTAGTTTCAGAGGTTTTTCGTATTAATGCGTACCTGTTATTTTTTGTTTGTAACAGTCAGGTTCAGGAGCGGCTTCTCTCTTCTACCACTGCTACTCGCTGCCCCCCCCCCCCCCCCACCCCACCCCCAACCTCCCCGCTTTCGTAAGAGTGGCCGTGCGTTTTTACATACCAAGCTCCCAAGCTACCGATGCGAAGTGCTACGGTAGATAAGGCGGACCAATCAGTCAAATGATGCCGCAAAAATAGGACCAGTACCACGTTTCAAACTCATGCATTCTTCATGTACTCAAGAAGCTCAGATTGCGTAAGCGTAAACCTCGTGATTCCTTTCTGTAGAAGCCTTGAAAATGCACTCATATATTGAGAAGTATTGAAACGATTCGGACAATGAAAACAATTCAAACACCAGCTTCGAAGGACTGTGAACTTGGCGCGTAAAGTCCGAACATAAAAGATGACAAAAAGAATGCAATCCCCAAAAGGATTATTTATTGGGGAACCCTCCCCAACGTAAATTTGGAGGATCCCCAAGCTAGTTGGAACCTCCAAAGGAAGTGCCTCACAAGATCAGATAATGGCAGCACCCCCCCCCCCCCCCCGGCTCTTCCCTCCAAACAAAACTTAGTTTATTACCTGTTCCATATTGCGGTAAAAAAATACTGGACTTCTCGGTGAAACCCGAATTCTCGAAAATGAACTCGGGATATGCTTATGGATCATTGTCGGTTTAGATCTGAACACTCAGAACACTGTTCATATATTATTCCACATCTGGTATCTGTCTCGCATGTGATTCGGCGCAAAACAAAGAAAACCTTTGGGCCTCCGTATACAGCTTTCCGGCGGATGCTGAAAGAACATGGCGCCTCGCTGGCTCCGTACAGGCAGAGATGCTGTGCTGCGCCGCCATGACGTTCCCTAGGGCCGGACGCGGCGCACGCCTCGCGTGCTGTCGCAGCTGTTGATTCAGCGCGGTGGAAAGAACAAACGAAAACATCCTCGATACAGCAGGTTGTCTGCGCCCATAAAACACTACAATCAAATCCGCGGCGAAGCCAATTCCCGGGAGAAGCAAAAGAACACTGCGATTTTCTTTGATCCAATGTGAGCGAATTTCGGTTATTGTCTTTCATTTCCTTGACCGTTTCGGGTATTTTCGTTGTGCACAAGATGACCTGCTCACTTTATGCTTAGGGTGTTTGTACGAAGAATCGCGTGTGTAACGTACATATTGAATAATGATGAACTGACGTAAACGATATTGGTTGATTCATTAATAATAGAATAATACAAATCATTAATACAATATTTACACGATAGATGGAATGCTAAGTATGCTTCAACTTATGTGTTGAAATATGCATAGCTCTCGGTGTCATGTATTGGCACACATGTACTGGATATCGTAATTTGGACGCATTAAATTCATCCAGTAAGCCGACTAGACAATCTTGCGCGAAAAACAAAAACGAAAACAAAATCCTCATATACATTTTAGGCGTGCTGCTCTAAACGATTAAGCCACCGGAATGGGAGTCATACAAAAGATAGAGGTGTGTAATTATATTTCGATAATGTCGGCAATCTCTGATTTTAAGCAGTCCGCCCTAATTGTATAGGGAGCGTGTGACACCTAATGGGGGCGCGCCGCTCCGCCTTGGCAGCTAAAGCCCCTTGATACTTTTTTTACAAGTAACGACTGCCAATGCAAACGACAAAGCACCATCCGCTGGTACACAATGGCGTCATTCAGCTCAGTCTTCTGCTGTGCGCCGCCATTCGCTTCCTAAAAGCTGCACCGCCACGGAGTCGGCGCTTCAAAGAATGTCGCTTCTTGTAGGAAGCTTTTATCTGGAAACTTAATCTCGCCAGTTGTTTGGCAGCATCACCAACGACAGCGTCCGCGTTACGTCACATATGGGTTCTGCTTCCAATCACACCCATGAGTAAACTTCGACGGGTATTGTTACGTGACAACACAAAGCAACGCTAGACGCGGGTAGGTTTTCGAACGCCAAAATGCAAAACGGTTTGTCCTGGAGTAAGATCGAGCAAATTTCAGAACACGGCAACAGTGAAGCCCTGCCCGCTCCGAGTTCTTCTAATTCGCCCATAGAGTTATTATATTGTACCAGTCGGGTTCGAGTGAAAGGCGAACGGTGACGGAACTTCGAGCCCACGACCGTGAGCAGCTTCCAAGCCTGGGTTGTACTCGGCGAGGTTCAAGCGCGTCCGAGTAGAGCACTGCGAGGTTGCGCGTCCTACTCCCATGTGTCTGAACCTCGCCAAGCACGACCCAAGCTTGGAAGGTACGCCAAAGGTTCAACTGGGCGCTAGTGTCTACGCGACTTCCGGGGTGCAAATTGAAGAAAACAGAACCAGTCTACCTTTGCGGTGCTCCTGTGCATTCCTATCGGATGACGCGCGTGCAGTTTGTCTCTTCGCCGGAAAACAACATGGATCACGTTTGTTATTTGTGTCCTACTGACACAAATCCAAACCTGTGCTCCAAAGAAGGTCTCTAAGCACGGGCGACGAATCTAAGCAAAATAACAATCGAAAGGAATGTAGAATGTGTTCATGTTTCTCCAGCATTCCGGTGACGCTTACACATATTTTGCTAATATGCCAGTCCCGTCGCATATATTAAAAAGACCCTGTCCCTCATCTTCACGAGCGGTTAAAACATTCAAAACGTAATGCATAAAGTACGTGGGCTATGAAAGGTGTTTATTTTCATTATTTTTATGCAAAGTAGCTTTTATCGCGCACCCGTTTTCTGGATTCTCCCTATTTAAAAAAAAAAATTAACGTGTGCGGGTTCTATTTTGAACGCAGAAAAAGCATATTCGCACATATGCACGATCAGAGAGAATAAAGCAACGCGGAGCGCAAGGTTGTCTGCTTCTTTGCGCACGAGTTGCGGTGACGTCAGAACAACGCCGAGCTCTGATTGGCTCTGATTGAAGGATAGTGGGTAGACCTCAGGGCAGCTTGCTTTCAGGTCTACCCACTATTTTTCAGTCAGAGCCAATCAGAGCTCGGCGTCGTTCTGACGTCACCACAACCCCTACAAAAGAAGCAGACGACTTGCTCTCAGTACTTAATTATTGCAAACCCTACTATATTAACTCGGTCTTCACTTTATTCTGATCGACTACCTGCACAGGGTGATACTGATGGAGTGTTATAGCGTAGTTCTTGCCGTCTCTTGGTTTTCCACGTGATCCTCCGTTCGCTTGGTACGTAAATCCCCCGTGCAGAAAAGTGCCGACGCCGTGTTCGCGCTAACAATGCCCTACAGTGCACATAATTGCATGTAGAAAGCTGTTTTACCACTCCGTTTATTAAGACGAATATGACCAAAAAAGAAAGCACTATAACTAACCAATATTTTCATTTGCGCGATTGAGAAATGTTCTAAACTATTTAGTACGTTATAATTACTGTATTCTTAAGATTTCCTCTTATAATAAAGCGCAGGGGGAAAATGCACCCGCTTTTCCCCGTAGAACGGAAGTAACGGAAGTCGAATTTCGATTAAATGCTGTCTGCTTCTATCTGTATCCCGGAAGTTCTTAGCAGGACACAACTAGAAAATTGCTCACTGTTTGCACATAAAAAAAAGTATTTCTAATTTTTACTTTTCCGAACTGCTTCGTCATGTGTACGAACGCTCTTTTCCAAGCGGTGAAAGGTCCCCCAGCCTTGGATTGCGCTCGGAGCTCAGCTGAAACAAAGTGTAGCGCAAGTTGAACCTCTAGATTACATTGATAACTATGTGAGGGGCACCAGCGGAGGCCATTGCTAATTTGGACAACCCAACTTCGACGAATTTTTCTAGGAGTGGTAAGAACTTTTTGTGTTGTGATTTCAATACTTCCCACAGTGAAGGTTTAGGGAAAAAATACTTATACATCCTCAGTTGACTTCTTCCACGGGTCCCACGAGCAGCCAGTGGGAGCTACGCTGTCAATCAAGAGGCGAGAAAGGTTTGCTTCGATTCCATGCTTACTTTTACTTACAACGGGTTGCAGACTGCATTTGAGGCGTCACTTTTGTTGCCAAATCAAAGCAGACGATGTCTGATGACGAATATACTCTTGCTCTTCAAAGTAACTTTCAGTTTGCAAAACATTCTCATAAGAATCTATGCTCGTATTGCCAGTTATTTTAAGGAAAATGAGGGTTTTCAGGCATGCCGACAGCGATTCGGAACAATCGAGTAGACGAATTCCGACGAAGCAGCAGAAGACGGAGATTTGCACGCTGTTTGTGTAATTTACTAACCTTCTCAACAGTTACTGACGACTGCAAATTCTGTCTTGCTTTTCCTGCGAAACCGCATAAATGTTTTTAGCACGCAGCTCTTAGACGTTCGTTTCCGACTTGAGCGGCGTCGTTGGCGTCGGCGTTAATGCGCGTTGCATTATGGGATGTTTCCAATAATGACGTCACACGTGACTCACGTTTGACGACACGAGGGTTAACCTCATGAGGGTTACGAGGTTACGAGGGTTACCCTCACGAGGGTCCCGAGCGTAACGTCACGACGTTACCCTCGTGACGTCACACGTGTGACGTCAATATAAAAACACGTGACGTATGACGTCACGTGACGTGTGACGTCACACGCATCAAACATTGTCAATATTCCCGCTAAATTTAGTGGGAAAAGTTTTCCGGTAAAACGGCGGAAAAATATTTTTGCTAAATTTACTGTCGTGACGTTACGTGCGACGACACGTGTGACGTCGTACGTTACATCTCGTGTGACGGCACGATGTAAAATTTTCCCCCTAAATTTAACGGAATAATTTCCCCGCTAAATTTAGCGGGGAAAGAAAGAGGGGCATACCCTCCCCTCCGTGCCTTCCCCTCCTCCTCCTCAAGAGCTGCACTCTAATTCGGCGTTACAGAAAAATGTTAGCGGCTTTCATTTTTTTACAACACGCTTCACAGAAGCCTCAAAAAGTTCATTTTTATTAATTCCTCCCACAGATTTGCATGTATTGCCTAGTGTCAAGCAAATGGCCGCTGGTGGTGCCACCGTCGGACTCCTGATCCGCGATCCATCTTACTACAATAGATATCAATAGTCGAGCCCCTTCACGCGGCCGTATACGTGTTTCTCGATCTCGCTCCGGAGGTTTGGCACCTTGACATCTGAACTCGTGTTCATGTACAGCGTTTCCCTGTATGTGTTCTCGCGTCATTCGACCCGTAGAAGCTGCTCGAAGCTCGGGTCCATTCGTGTCCCCCGCAGTCGTAAGCGGCAACAACATCAACAAACCGCCCGGTTTTTTGCTTAACTGCGCTGGAATATGCCTCCACGAAGCGCTTGTGTGTTTGGCGGTCCGAAAACTACTATGAGGCGACATATAGCGGTGCCACTAATTGAAAACATCCACATAAAAACTATTTTTCGCTCCTTTCATTATCAGATTGCTCTTCGCTCGTGGGCGAATCGAGTAGATGTACTGGGATTGAGATGATCGCAGCTGTTTTTATCCAGCGCATGTAGGAGATCTGCGTGCTCATGATCCGAGTCTAGTGTAAAAAAGAAATTGCTCCGGCAATTTTTTTTGTTACCCTGAATGTTCTGTATAGCGCTGTGGTCAGGTAAAGTGATATTCACTCGGTAACTAAGATCGGTTGTTAAACACGATTATTATGCGAACCGCTTCTGCTAGAAGCCGCACTATGGCGGCACTGTCTTGTCGCACGCACCCTATTGAAATGTAAGGGTAGATAACAAAATGCTAGGAAGCTCTAAACCGAAATAAATGTAGTCTAAGCTTTTAAAATTATCTACACCAAACTGTTTCTCCCTACTAACGTATTGTCAGCACGGCTTCTGGAAGGAATATAGTCTACTGCATCAGTCGTTGTAATAATTAATATTATGAAAACAAACAGCTCACGTAAAAAATATACACGTCAATTTTTCTAAATAATTTGGTTGAGCTAATCGCAGTATCTTTTTTGAAAACAAAATTCAATGTTATGCTGCACGTCACCCCTCACTTAAATATTGTTTGTGTATACAGTCAGTGTGATAGACGAGACCTAATAGGGCGTAAAAATACTCAATTCAAAGCACGCATTGTACATATGTGTGAATATGTATCATATTGTAGTTAACTATATTAACGATCCTGACAGCTATCTTCCCATCTAATGCAGCCGAGCCCGGTAAACTTTCAATGAAGAGGGCAATGAAGAGCGGCAGTAAAAGGGGTCACCGTCTTGTTAACACAGGAATGTGTGTATGGGCTGGGTTGTATGGAAAAGTGTAACGCTCGAATGCGAGGAAAAAGCATTACACGCAGGCCAAAGCAACATAAATTATGCAGAAGCCGTAGCAGGCAAAATGCGTAAGCATCCAGAGCATAGGAGGCATTACGAGTCACAACCATTCAAACACGATCATAGCTAGGAACACATAATCGAAACCTGAGTTATTCACCATGGAGTTTAGCAGGAATCGAACTCCGGACCATGACATCCACAGTCCGACATATATTTTCGGCGCCACGAGTAGGAGATGGACGAGAGCGCAACCAACCGAACTAAGCAAGACTTTCCGCTGACGGTCATCTGCAGCAGCACGCGAGTGTCCGCAGCGAGTGATATCTTTGTCCGGCAAACGTAGTCCGCAGTCGACCGTCGGCGCCGAGTCATACGTAGTCTATAATACTTAATCGGCAGGCTATATACAAGCGCTGGCGAGTAATGTTTAGTCCAGTATACTTAATCCACAAGTAACCGTCGGCAGCAAGTCATATTTAGTCCAACATAATCCAGTATCGGCCGACGTTACAATTCTATGTAGCCAATCAATCAGTGCAAGGAGTGCATCTTTACGGCAATCGTTTTCTTTGCGAGTTAACCGGCCAAACCAAACGCGCAAGAAATAAAGCGCAGGATCACGGCATTTGTATTGTGCGTGATGGTTAAGTCGGTGATAGCAAACGTACAAAACAAGATGAGTGCCATGACGATGCACTTTTTGCACTGCTTAATTTGGTTCATCAAATCGTAGCGTCGGATGCGGCAGGACGTAAAGTGAAACGGAGTGTAGATTGCAAGTGACGGTCGGCGGCCAGTGATACTTAGTCCCCCTATACATAGTGCGCAGGAGACCGTCGGCGCGCGCAGCTGCAGGTTCCCTCTACTGCTCCCCACGTTGATTCACACCACGGGGTGAATCATAAAACGTCCCGAGGGATAGCGCAGCGGGCGCACGACGTCAATACTTCAAACAAGAATAAATTGATAAAGGGGGCGATAAACATCCTCCTGTCGTGATTACCTCAGTCACAACAAGGAACGCCATACAATCCAAGATCACTAAGAGTTCAGGTCCTAAACACAACCCCCCCCCCTTCCCCTCAAAAACAAAAAAAAGAAGGACTTGGGAAAATTTTTTGAAACATGTTCGTGTCACACCCGACTCCTGAAGAGATTTAAACTTGACTCGATCTTTTTGATGAACCCGGATGTCACGACAGGGTTCTGTGTGCAGAGCATCCGAAACACGTTGCCCACCGCAACCAAACAAAGGAAATAATAACGCACGCATAATACACGCACGACGCCTTCTATGTTTCCCGGGTTTATCAAAATGATCGAGACAAGTTTATATATATTTTTTTTAGTTTTGTTCTGAATTAAAAACAAACACCCTGTATATTCAGTATTTTTCAGCAGCCGAATCCCTCGCTTACAATTTCTATCTTGAAGCCGGGGTTTGTCAAGCTGTATCTGTTGCCAGTTTTGTGCCCCTCTGACAATTGCTTTTAAACAAGAAAACTAAAAAATTTATTCAAAATTTCATTCATTCATTTATAAGAAAATACGAATGTATTCCGCGTGCGCTCCATAGAGCGCACGTGTTTGTATGCTGGCAGCCAAAATATATACATCTTCGTTGAATCTGCGAACATTTACTGAACAAAAATTATATTTGTTTCTAGAAAATACGACGTCAAACGTGGTTTCAAGCATCATGGCCTTGAAAGGGGTGCTAAAAGTTACTACTGCCGCCTTGAGGCTTGGAAGTCGCCACCTGAAGGATGTTTCCATATAAGACGAGGTTAGAACCGCTTCATTTGTCTTCATTGTTGCAAGCGTGTAGGGTTGGTGTGCAAGGCAAAGAAGCCAGTGTGCAGATAATGGACTAACTAAGGCGTGAGAAACACGTGTTACACTGAGATTCGGGTCAAAAGCGCGCCTGCACCGACCATACTCAATCATAAGCATGTTGACCTTCAAACCTTAGAGCAAACGCAGAGTACACATGAATCCAACTTAGCTTAGAATTGCACGTGCATTTTCGCCCACAGAGGAACGCGCAACGCAAGTGGTCCGGAGACCTGAGAGAAGCTTCGATTTTAGCACCTGGTTATATATACTGCAAGTTTATTATACCGCGAACTTTCGTCTCAAACAAAGTTTGAAAAGAAAGTTCGCGGAGCGCGTTGATTGCTCTTTGGTGACAAAAGTTTGGCGTCATTGTCGCGGGAGTCCAATTGGCTTGCTCCGTAAACTTCAGCCCCAACTTTGTGCTTGACAAGTCTAAGGCCCCGGAAGCACGTTTTCTGTGGAGACCTTGTTTTTCCAGTAAAGGACTCGAGCAGACGCATCCCTCGTGCCCGCGACAGCTCGTATCGCATGTACTGACACCGTTTTCTCGGAAAGTTTTGAATTCGGCCACCATGAGTCACCTTTCCCGGACTCTACTTTATTCCGAGTCACTAGAATTGACATCTACGAATACACACGGGTAATCAACAACAGCAACCGGTATAATAACGCGGCAAAATTAAGTTGGGTTGAAACTGCTGTTATGTAACGTCGTCCTAAAGACCTCATAAAGGTATACTTCGGCTTAACATAACAAGGATAAACTAGTATCGCTCATAGGATAACTAACTATAGGCGTTTGCCAACTTTAAGTATGCGTCTTCACTGGAAAGTATATCTTTTTTGTTATTCTAGCTGCGTCGAGCGGTAGTTAACTTTACCTAATGACCTCCCCAGGTTTTTGAAATAGTTTTTGCATAAAGCAGTCTGAAGCAAAATTGGGGGTGTTGACGCCGTAATAAAGTAAACACACCTCTAAGCGTGAATTGTATTATACAATAGTGAAAGTTTGCGGTGGCTTAGCTCGGCTATGCCAGGACATACGTAGCGTGAGCTTATGCGCACAAAATGAGAGGCGCTCAAGCGGCTCTGGTGCAGCGTCAGACGTGGACTCCGCAACGGAGGTGGACAGCTGGGCACGCGGCGGCGCCAGTGCAACTGCCGCGGCTATGACGTCACTGCTCTGGAATGTGCAGACCGGCGAGGCGCGCGTGGTGGCGGCGGAGCGCGTGGCGGTGGCGGCTCCGGCGCGCCAGCTGTGCGCCGTGTGACGTTACTGCTCCTCGCACATGCGCAGACCGGCGAGGCGCGCGCGGCGGCGGCGGCGTCTTTGGTGCGCCAGGTGTGCGCCGTTTGACGTCACTGCTCCTCGCGCTTGCGCAGTACGGAGCACGGCTCATTATGCGAGCGACGCGAAACTGCTCAACATCGGCCAGTGTAGCTCACGCTACAAAAGAAAAGCTTATATCTAATCTCCAAACTGCTCAATATCGATATGAAGCCCCAGAATAGTATACTACGTTAACCTCAGCATTGTTTTGTTTTCAGGAGTTACAGTTCGGACGCCTTGGGAAGCATGGAAACCCAATCCCTGAGAGATGTTTACAAGGACAAATTTCTGCCCCGGACATATATGGACACATATGGTCGTTCACTCGGGATGATTGACACTTTCTACGTAGAAGAACTTCATCGCATACTTCAAACGGGTAAATAACAGTTTGCGTTTCTGAATTTTAAGTTTTCTTACTTTCCAGAGTTGTACCTCCCCAAAATGATCAATCGAGAAACACGTAGATTTGCTGGCCATTTTTTTTGCGCGTAAATGTTTTATTTTTACTGCGCAATTCGAGGCAAGATTATAGTCTAACCCAGAGTGCACGGGTGTGGCAGACCTTGGCGGTGAAAAGCGGGCACTCTGTCGGAGATGAGCACATTCTCTTATTTTCGTTTTAAATGGTGTCAGAGAATGAAACCAATATACCGCACACCACAGAGAATCGCATTTACACCACTCGTGCATCACGCCAAAAAAGTTAAAAAAAAACAACAATGCGCTTGTTGCACACATGATGAAAGAATTATCTGCGTCTCATACATGTTGGATGCACGTTTGCTTCACACTCATTCGAACATGTCTGCAAACTCTCTTTTGTATGCTTTATTAGCCGAGGCTCAATACATCATATGAAAGACAGTCTGCAGAGACTCTCTGATGCGTGTTCCTTCCTTGCATCACAATCCCGCTACAGTGATTCTGCAAAAAAAAACAAAAAAAAACGAGCAGTCAAAGTGCGATTGACAGCGATATACGTGCTGCGCTGTGGAAAGGCATGTTGAAGGAGATGTTTCAATCGGCCAGTGTACTGTACAATGCTTGCAATGGGTTCTCTCGCTTTGAGTGGAATTAAAGGAGACGGGCGCGAGGAGATGTGTGCAATGGTGGATCGATTGTGTGAGATGTTGCGTATGTTTGAAAACGACACAGAGGCGTGCTTTTTTTGTGTCATTGTTTGGCTGAAATGTTTTTTTTTTACAACGGGGGATTCTGCTTGCAGTGGAACAAGCCAAAGTGCGTGCACGACGTGTTTTGTAGTGGCGCGGGAGGACACGAGAACGGCGCCTGGGTGGCGGCAGTGGGGAGGCGAGGAGCGTGTCCGCACAACGCTACCCCGCGGCTATTTCGCAACGACGCAACGGCGGCGGAAGAGCGTCGCCGGAGCAAGAAAAGCGGCGACCTACAGGGGGAAGGGATGGGGAAGTGAGGGAGAGAGCCTTGCCGTGTGGGAGGAACGGTGGGGAGTGGCGGAATTCTGCATCTGCTGTGAACTAGAGTTTGGCGTTCGCATACTCGCATTTCTTTTCGGGAACAAGCACTAACACCTACCGCTGTAAAACAGAAGGTCCGAAGAAGGAATCACGAAGCGTTCGGCGTGAGTATAATTGGGCACGCCCTGCTTTCTGAAGGACTAAGAGTAGAAAGGGACGGATGCAGTTTCCAGAGAGGTGGGGTCAACTCACCAGATGTTTGAGAAAACACACCTCCCACCCTTTTGTTTTCCTCTCTAACTTTTCGCACATGCGGAATTCAAGGGAGGGATCAGGATATCGTATCCCCCCCCCCCCCATTCTAAGTCCGCCCCTGACTGTAGATAAGAAAGTTGTATAATGCTAAAGTTTTAGCATTCATTAAAAAAGACCCAAGCGGACGACCATGCTTGTGCGCGAATGGTGTGTCAACATTCGACTGAAACTCCCGTTCCCAGCAACGGGACATGAGACCTAGCCGAGTGCTTACGCAGCGCTCGCGTACAAACTGTGCCCCGAGTTCATCTTCATTTAGACGACACCAAAGATGCAACACTTGGGTATTGCTTTATGTGAGGCGTAGCAACAACGAAGAATGGGGAGGGAAACTGTAATGGTCGCGTAGGGCCATTACGAAGGGGGTGGAAAGAGACAGGAAAAGCTACGATGAAGACAGCGCCTCGAAAGGCCTGTAAAGATGCTGAAAGGCTTACGTTGCCGGGCGCGTGGGCCGAAGGGTGCCGAGGTGCGGGGCCCAAGGCGGGAACCCCGACGAAAGAAAGGGACGTCACACCAGCTCGGAGTTTTCGTGAACCAGCATAGAAACATTCAGATCCGCGGGGATCAACACGGACAAGTGGCGCCATCTAGTTGCAGCGCCACACACCGTGACTTCTTGCGCCATCTAGCTTGTTGATGGCACACTACAGAAACAAAGCTGCGCGGGAGGAACGTACCCAAAGGACACACGAGGTGCCCGCCATTCTCGCAAACGCTCCCCTTGTTTCGACTTGTTCCCTCCTCCAAATCTCGGCTTTCTTTTGACCAGCAATGCTCTAGCGCCATATCTCGGCAGGATGTAATCGGAGAACAGTCTTGATCTCCATTTTGAGTTGAGCAAGGTGTTTATAATGTCCCACTTTAGCAGATACTCTAAAACCCTTCATTTTCGCGGACCCTATTTTTCGCGAATCGGTCACAGAACTACATAACCGCCACTAATAAATTTCTGCGAATTCCGGATGCATTGAGACTCTTAAGGGCCGAAATTTTCGCGCGACCTTAGATTTCGCGAAGTTTTCAGTTCGCGACATTCGCGAAAATTAAGGGCTCGCGAACATTAAGGGGTTTCATAGTACATTCGTTGTGAGTACGAAATACGATATGCACGTGAACTGGGATATTAAATATAAAAAGTAGCAGAAAACTGTTGAATCTCTGTTTGTTGGCATGGCAAGTATCAAACTCAGGAATACTTTTTATGGGTCTAGCTCAAGGTGAGACTCTGCTGGACGTGGGAAGTGGCCCGATGATATTGAATGCACTCTTGGCCTCCAGTCGATTCAAGCATATTGTGCTGAGCGACTTAGTCGAAGACAACAGGCTTGAACTTAACAAGTGGCTCAAGAAGGACGAAGATGCCATCGACTGGACCTTCCGTGCTGAGATGATTGCTGCCTTGGAAGGTTATGGGTATGTTGGGGTCTATAAATAATTGCGCCATAGGCGTATGTGAATCAGTTTTCGTTTATTCGACCTAGTTCCTTCTTCGGGTCATCTTCGGTTATCACTAAAGCCACTTCACCCACCTGGACCTGAGAACTTATCTAATTGGGATAATACTAAAACAGTTTCTAAGCGAGGCAGTCTCGATTGTCTTGTTATACGGTACTAAAGTGTCTTCACCATACTCTGCTTTGCAGATGCTTTCAGAACGCGGTAATACTCAGGAAATATATTATATTTGAGGTCACGTTGCCAGCTTCGTGGGGAGAAAGTACCGGGTTCGATCTAAAAAGGAAGCCCGGCTTTTAGTAGCAATTCCTCTTCGAATTCGACACCTGATGAGTCTTTAGAAAAACAAAATTTCCCAATGACCATAAAGTTTGGGCCACGCACCAAGCCCTTCGTGTAAGATGAGTTTGGTAAGACACGGCCGCTTTAAGGCAGCACTTCCAATCACCAAGGAAACATCAACCCATCTCGATCAGACATGTACACGTTACCAAAAAATAGTAAGTAAATACCGTTACTCGTTTCTCACTAAAAAAACTAGCTAAATGCGTTACTCATTAGTAATTTTCAAAAGGAACGCGTTGCTTTACCTCAATGGTGGCCAGTTACGTTTCTCATTACCTTGACGACCAAATGCACAACTGCTCTTGTTTCACGGTTTTTTGTTTCCTTTTCACTAGTCGTTGCATTTAAGCAGTAGCTGCCTCTCAAAATTTTTAGCAGTTATATTTTACCCCTTCACACAGAATACATCTTCGGCGACGCTGGAGGTGGTTCTTCTGACGCGCTCGAAGAAACGGCAGTGTTGTGCTTCAGGAAGAGTTGGTGAATCTGGAATTTCCCGCTCTCTTTTGTTATCTCTGCTTCTAAAGTTCCGAGTTGACAATGGGTTCTGTGCCTTCCCGCGTTGGCAACCACCGGGTTTACATTCGGTGTGTACACGATTCTAAAAGGTTCAACCATCAAACCTTCTTGTGTTCTCTGGGTGAAGGACGTTCCCAGCTGTAGAGTTCGACTGACGTGTTCAGCGATAAACGTTGCTATACTGTCATACGGTTTAGTTGTTTTTCGGGTTGCCCATCTGCCTTTGCCGCAATAGACGCATACTCAGGTTAGAGTTAAAACGAGGCTGTTTTAGAAATTGTTGTGCACGTTACTCCTCAAAATTAACGAAATACCGTTACTCGTTACTTGGCCTTACAAGTAACTAAGCACGTTACTCGTTCCTTTTCCAAAAAGTAACTAAATACGTTACTCGTTACCCAAAAAGTAACTGAGTAGAAGTAACTCGTTACTAGTAACGAGTTACTCCGACTCAGTTACTGGTAACACGTTATGTACATGCCTGATCTTGATGTATTGATCAATGGTCTTGACACGCTCGCTTAGCCAAACCCTCAGTTGTAAGATGACATGGAGCAGAGAACTCGAGTCAAATACCCTGCTTAGTGCCATTGTTCAGGCTTCCTACTTCCTAGGAATGGTCTATCGTCGGATATGACGACCTTAAAGGAACACTGACACACACAAATTTGTATTTTCACTGCCTTAAACGCTTCCCTGAAATCGTTTTTATGATCATGTGCCGTGACGTCACCAATGGTTGAATGTGCAGAAATAGGGAGGTTGCAAAAGTGACATTTTTATAACATTTAATAATTGCGCGAATAAAACATATTTTATACGAACGTGACTTGCGCACGACGACTTTTGATTCGAAATATCAAAATCTAATTCCGGAATGGCTCCGTCGTGACGTCAACGCGTAGACGTCGTCTCCTGTAGTCTCTCTGCCTTGTTTGCTTTGATCTCTAAAAATAGTGCCGCTCTATAGTCGTGCCGCAAGCGAGCGCGATGTCGGCGACGGCTCAAAAGATCAGGTGTCTTCTTGTTGGTACCATACGCCTTTTTCAACTGTGTGAGAAGGAATTAGTTGAAAGTTCGCACGAGGTCGGTCGGGTACCGTACGATACGCTGGATCGAGAGCCATTTCAGTGAGATGGTCACCGAGTTGTCGGGACTTTCGCCTGCTCCAGAAGCGGCGCCGGGATTCTTTGGAACAGAACCGCCAATTCAGAAACTTAGCTGCCAGTTGAGGGGCCCCTCCAGTACCGTCGGGAGGCGCGAGGTCCGGCGCTGGCAATCGCGATGAGAGCGTCGCGATTGTCAGGCCCTTCGCCTGCCTCAGATTTGTGGCGCCGCGATTATTTAGAATAGTAAGATCGCGTTTCATGCACCGAGCAGTTGTCCTGCAGAAATTTGCTCCAGCCACGCCTTCTTCTCCGCTTCCTTCTTTTGAAGCTGGAAGCAGCAAAAAGAAATAAAATAACGCAAATAATGCGTTAAACCTCTCTTGACGTCACCGAGGAGTGCGGGAATTTCAAATTCACCTTTCTTAAATTAATATTGTTCCTGCAAATACGCTGTCTTCAAGCTTGATATCTTTGGGGGTGATGTCTAAGCTTTATGTCCATTTGTTTGTTAAATTAAAAACAAATGCATTCGGGGGTGTCAGTGCCCCTTTAACGTACTTGGATATTTTACGGATGAGTAGAGTTACACTGTTTGCATCTTCTCTCCCTGCTAGTATCGCCACCATTCTGGTGCCCCCCCCCTTTGTTTGTGGTTTACTCAAACCAACCCTTGTGAAGTTGACATTTATGATAGAGAACGCACAAAACTCCAACCGAGAGGTTCACGTGGCAAAACACGAAGCAGCCTGCTAGCTATATTAAGTCATATCATATGACTTAATATAGCTAGCAGGCTACTTTGTGTTTGCCATGTGAACCTCTCGGTTGTCGTTTTGTGCGTTCGCCAGGAGCCATCGTGCATCTCCGTATTCTGGGCTGTCATGACGTTCTTGGAAAACTGTAGAAACCACTAAAGTTAAAACACTCAAAACGTTCCGTCGTAAAAAAAAAAGAGATGTTCAGTGTTTAGCAGTTTTGTTCGGTTTGCCATTTTTTGGTTGTCGTCATGAAGAAGAAACTGGGCGAAGGTAGCGACATGCCTTTTGCCGAATTACCCAAGCACCAAGGAGCATGCTGCGTGTAATAACATGCGCTGCACGTGCTGGTGTCTGCAGTACTCACTGTTCTAAAACAAAAGCCTTACATGAATTTCATCTTCCTTGCGAGTTCGTGAAAGCCTTTATTTGATTATTTACTTCGAATATTTTATACGGGAAACTCAGCGCGTACGGCGCGTAGAATTACCTTTCCAGCATTCTCCTTGATGTTTGGATAATTTAGTGACAGGTCTATTGAGCCCAGGATCCTTGGGGTCTGCAGTGAAAGCTTTCGATCCACCTACTCCTAGCTACACACGTCGCATGTCTGAGGACAGGTTTAAAAAGTAACCCCCAAACCCCAAAACCCTGACACAGTTTTTCTTAAATTTTTCTTCACATATCTCTACACAGTGTCAGCAATACTACCTGCATAAAAGTCACATGCACCTCGCTCTGCTTTTCAGCGACGTCAAAAAGGAGCGCTGGAAATACTTGAGCGCACGCGCTCGGCCATCCATAAAGTGGTTCCCTGCGATGTCCTGAAGCCCGGAGTGCTCCCTGAGGAACACAGGGAAACCTTCGACGTCATTGTTTCTTCGGGATGCCTGGAATCGGCGACGGCAGACCACGAATCTTTTCGAAGAGTGGTCTGCAACGTGGGAACACTGGCGAAACCGGGCGGCCTTCTTGTCCTTGTGGGCGCGGGTCGTGTCAAGAGCTATCCTGTGGGAACCGTGGATTTTGCTCACGCGAATGTCACAGAAGATGTGCTGAAGGAAGCCGTGACAGACGCCGGCTTTGAGATGAAGGTTTTCCTTTCCAAAGGATTTGAAAAGGTTCTGGAAACTATTGATGAATTCTTTTTTGTTCTTGCGGCCCGTAAAGTATGACTTAGTTCATAAAACTGTACTCCACTTCGTGCGAGATATTTCGCTTTGCCCGGTCCTGCTCTGTTTAACTCGTGGCATGCGTATTTTAAAGAATAAAAGTGACGTGATTCTTCCTCTCAATGTCAAATGCATTAAAGTTATATCAAATGTGATCTTGTTTATGTTTAAAGTCATGTTCAGGTATTTAAAGGCCATAAGATGCAATACAGGTGCTGTTGCTCAGGTTTCTCACTTATTTAGCCTTCCACTGACATGTAAAGATGCAAATTTTAGTCAACTACTTTGATTATCTTGAATTCTTGTAATGAAGTAATACAAACGATAGTCCTACTCATGTAGAAACATGATAAAAGAACGGATTTATATATTGCGTTCCCATGTGGCTTCGTATCACGAGACGAAAAATTTTGTTCAAACAAAGGCACATGACGGGGTACTTGTAAAATGACTTGAAAGTGTATAGTATTGATTTTTTCGCGCTACATTCTCGGGTGTTACATTATGATGCACATGACGCGTGATGCTTGTAAAAATCAGTAGTGTGATTTCGAATAAGACAGTACAAAGTGCTGGCTGGTCGGCATGACAATTTTAATAAACCGATCTCACCGAGTGTTCGACGCATGAGTGACGCCGTTATAACTTTAGTTCGCAAGAGACAGGTGGCAGTGCACGAGACAGCTCCTGCTGACTCGTGCTCCACGCGCGCAGAGCTTCCGCGCATAGGAGGCTATGTTCAGCGTAATCATTACACGTGCAAAAACAAAACAAAAAAACAAAGTTTTTTTATGCATTTCGGCAGTGGTGGCGTAGGAAAACTGATGAGTTTGGCATCTGAGTAACGGTTGATAGTTGAGCGTGTTGGTACATACTTGTATATTGGACAGCTTGAACCAGGGGAAGATATATAGAGAAATTGAGACAGGAGAGAAAAAGGCAGCTGATAACTAGAAAGAAACTGAGTAACGGTTGATAGTTGAGCGTGTTGGTACATACTTGTATATTGGACAGCTTTCAATAATTTAGAGTAATTTAGAGTAAACCGCTGGGTCGTGCTCGCATGTTTTGTCAAGCAGCATGTTTAGGAACAGTTCCGTAAATTGTTTACACACATTGTGTGGCTTTATAGGAGGACGGGTGATTTTTTCCACCCTGCTCCTGCCTTCTTATTGAAAAAAATGAATTCTAATAATGGTACATAGTGGGGCCAAAATAATTCTTTACATGCGCATAAAGGTCATAGCATTACAAAACGGTTTATACATACAATGTCAACTTGTACTGTGGGACATACAAACCTTGTGAGAAGAAAAAAAAGTATATTCATGATGACAGAGTGATTGAAATGATGACACAGTATGATGACACACTGACTGACATGATGACACAGTGAATGCAAGTCCAACAATAGTAGCGGTTATAGGACATAAATCACTTCTCATCTGTAAAAAAATACCTGACAAATACTTTCCCTTTAAAATGTACACAGGAGCTGAATTCACTGCATACTACCAAAGAACGCCATCTCATACATCCTGTGTTTCTCGCCCATGCTCTTAAACTAAGACGAGCGCTGCTTTGCTGATTTCTTCTTTTCTTGAGCTTGTTTGTTCATACTCCTATGGTAATATGCTGCCAGTGTTGTCGTATTCGCATGCTGAAGTAGTAGTAGAGCAACTGGGCACCTGTTTCTGCTTTGTGTTCAGCGCATGGAAACGTTATTGTGCATGTGTCAATAACACTGTCGATTGTGTCCCAGTAGACAGTCTGGTGGCTTTATTTTCCACGAAGAACTGTTCCGCTTTCTTAAGTAGCTGGAAAGGTTCTTGTTGGGGTGTGTAAAGCCTCCTCTGTTCTAAACGTTTGTCAGTGCTGCTTCAGCAGAAGTGTTTTTGTCGATGCTGAAAGCGGATCGGCATGCAGGGCAACGTGTAGCTTTTTTAATTTTCACACTCAAAAGCCCAGTTACACAATATAGTATGCAGTCACAGCCTTGGTTTCTTCAGCCTTTTCTGTCAGGACATCTTCGCATTCCCAGTCTTCAACAGAAATTACACTGTGAGCTTGATCTTCACTTGGTCAACGAGATGAGGAGACTAGGTAGTAACTTGCGATCGGCCCCTGGAGCTTTCAACAAGGACACTTGCTCTGCACAGTTCCGGTACCCCGAATTGCAGTTGGGATCGAAGCACGTCTTTCCCATCCTTATAGCATAACTTCTTCGGGTTAAGGCTCACACTTCGTGCACGATAATGGCACATTTGATCGACACAGCACCAAAGCAAAACATGAGTCCAGCCACTAGCCGCACACCACCACCACAGCGCGAAAAGGCGAGCAAGCTACGCCCCGAAACCGTGGCCGCCGAGAGAGACCTCATACCCACGGTGCTCACACCTCAGCGCCCTCCGCGGCGGCGAAGTAACTATACTTCGTTTCACCTTATGTTGCAGCGCAGCGAGGCTAGAAGCGCGAGCTCATAGCGTTGGCAGCCGCTCTTAAGTCACGAGAACTTGTGCCGCCGAGATGTGCCCCAGAGCTAGGAGCTCGCGCTTGTAGCCTTTCCTGCGGTACATCATAAGGTGAAACACAGTATTGGCCCCGAGCGGGACCGATTGGAGCGCTGCGATCGCTCGACCGTGACGTAGGATGGAGGATCACGTGATAAGGCCAGCTATTCCGCCTTGCTTTGGTCGGGGCCTTCGGAAGCCCTTCAATCGGTACTTTCGCATTTTTTTCTGTGTTTGAAGCTTGATCAGTACAGGCGTGGATCGGCTTCGGCAGCTGTCGAGCTCAGGGAGCAATGGTAAAGTACTGTTCGGGGCCGCAATGCCGCAGTTACGCGACCGACCCAAATATCAGCTACCACATCTACCCCAAGGAGAAGCATTCCAATATGATTCATAAAATGTGAACAGTCTCACCCTGCGTGGCAGTACCTTTCTCATACAGCTTCAATATTATTTGAACAATGGGGTTAAAAATGTATGTACAAGTTGGCGTCACGCAATGCAAGTAGAGCTGAGTGCTAATAGACTTGAAACAGTAATTTACAGAGGGTAACAAGCCATAAAATTTCACTGACTATTTTAATGCAAACATCACTCACAGCTTAGTGGTATTTAAGCAACCAGCAGCTGCATAAATGTGAGAATGTTACGTGGCTTTATTTATTTTACTTTAAAGATTGCTGATGCAAGTAGCTGCACTCGTATTAGCAAGTAATATTTTTATTTTTGTAACCTATCTGCTTATCTTGTAGGAGCCCAAATAAAACAATTCTACAACTCTAATACACCTAGCTACAGGAATATTTGCATAATCTTTCTTTACAAAAAGAAAAACAGCGATGCTGTACACGAACTGTCATTGGCCTTTGAATGGTCTGATATTAGTTTATGAAATTAAATGTTATCAACAAGCTTTAATATTCGTCGCTCGAAAATTCCGACATCGCAGAAAAGTTACAAAACCTGTGCTTCAAAAACGTAAAAAAAAAAAATTAGTTGCATTGTATTGATTTTGCGACTCGCGACTTGGGAAGCGAGCATGTTACCACTGAGCCACGAGAATTTGTTTTCTTTATTCCTGAGCTACGATAACAACGGGAGACGACCGATTATATTTGGAAAAAGGCGCTTCACTTCACCGTTCATCGCAAATCGCAATCTCTAAAGGCCGGTTGAGACACTTGCGTTCATGAGTGCGTTTAACTGCGTTGTGTTGAGAACCGAAAGCGAGACACCGGCACATCTGTGCTTCGTATGAAGCGTGGAATCCAATTCAAGGAATCATGTTTGCACGCGATATAAGCAGCAGGGATGTCCTGGTTTCTCGCAGCCGAAACGCAGTCAAACGCAATCAAACGCAACTGTCTGAGTGCTCCAGTTGTTTCGCTCCCGGCTCTGGCCGCGAGCTCGATCGATTTCACAGCACGCTGGCCGGTGGGTACATACAACCTAACCAAGTAATGATACACGGCATGTTCCTTCACCCATGCTTTGCAGGAGCTCGATGTGTCACCGACGTTTCTTCCATCCAGCTCGTGCGGGTACGAAGTGAGTGCCGACGTTTGGAGTACGAATCCAATGAACGTGTAGCAATCCTTATCCAGCTTCTTGATTCTACAGAACACGTGTCCCGCTTCAAGAACACTTTCGCCCTCAAGCAACAGGCGGGACATTTAGTGGGCCTTGTCCACGAACGCATTGATGCTGCTTACAGACAGCACAACTGAAAAGGGGTACACAGTTGTAACGAAGTGCCCGGTCGAATAGAAGTTAAAAAAAAAATTCGCCTACCTTCAACGGTAGGTCGCACTTCGTAAGCATTCATTGCGATACGCGAGACAGCCGCCGAAAACGACAAGTTGACCCGTACCCTCCGCCGCGCCAGTCCACGCCGCCGCGCTTCCGTGCAGCGACCGTTTCCCTGCTCGCCTGCAACCGGCTAACCGGCTCCCCGGAAGCATTCGTACGGTAGCCGATTTAGGAACTCGACTGGGTCGAGTAGTGAAACGAAACATTGGGTTAAAAGAAGCCTTAAACACCCGTAGTATTAAAAAAGTGAAGACCGAGACACTCCATTCTTGACGCAGAGTGCAGGAAACGGTCACGTGATCCCTCATCCTACGTCACGACGATAGGCCCGTCAGGTGGCGCCACGCCATGTTCTCGGGGCTAATACCCCTGAGTTCCGATGCTGGCTCCGAACACGATCTGTCTGTCTATGCTGGAAAAAGCGGTGGAGAAACTGCATCGTGACGTCGCCGGTGGGAGGAGCCTAATCTCCATCGCCAACAAACTACATCGGAAGAGAACTGCACCGTGACGTGTCCGGTGACGTCGCCGAACAGTGGCGATTGAGTTGAAACTACATCGTTTTTGTTTTCCCTACAGGGAATTTCGGAGAATCGCCGAGTGGGCTAGCGCACACCAGCTCGGAGCACGTGGAGCGTGCAGAAACCTCCTGCTGTATAACCAACTAATGACAAATTTTACTTTTTGACTATGTTTGACTGCGTTAGTGCAACTTCTCTCGTGCTGCACGAGAAAGAAAAAATGTTCCATCGGGGGTTAAATTTTCGGCGAAGTAGGAAGCAAAAAAGAAGAAAAGAGAATATTTCCCTCAAGTTGGGTTCGTAGTAGAAGAGGAGGAAAAAGAAAATCAGTTGTTAGTCCCACGGTGTGTATGGTCTTTTCTTTATATGTATGTTTATTCTAGTTCAGCTGGCCTTACCTGAAGTAGTTGCTTTAAAATAAAGTATATATATCTCTCTCTACCTGAAGTATGAACGAACTAGCTCAACTTAAGCCTGTTACCGTTGCTTGCTTGGCTTTTCGCTCAGCCAAATCGCTTATATGGGGTGCACTCAAATGAAAACACAATCGTGTTGAATCGTGTAAGAGTATTTAGAATATTTATCGATCACGCCGCTGAACTTGCATCGCTCGAAGAACTTCCTTTTGTGAGCGCCTTCTCTGCTTGAGTTTGTTGGAAACACAGCCACTTCGATCCGAGGCAATCGATGATAGCGTTGATGTCATCAACAAGTACGCGACTCACAGAGCACTGGTGAACACCAATGTTTTCGTCGCTCCCGACGGTTCCCTGGAAGCCGCCAGCGGCGTAAAAGCGTAGAGCTGCGAGGACTTGTTGTTCGACCGTCAGCACACGGGGCCCTTCACGACGCCGCTGGAGCTTTCCGCGAAGCTGGTCGCACAGCCAGCGAGTCACCCCTTTGGTCAGCCGGTATTCGCCCACAAACCTCGCATCGCTCGTCTCGAAAGCATCCCGGTGATCTCTAAAAACTCGATCCGCTGGCGAACCCAACAGTAGAGATGCATATGTTAGGGTCGCCATCTTTTACGATGCAGTTTGATCTCTGGCTTCGTCTCGACCACTCAGTTAACTGCATCGTCAAAGTGCATCGTGACGACATTTTGACGTCACCGCCAACTGCATCATTTTACGAGCATAGCTCGAACTGCATAGGGAAAAACTACATTTCAACGTCATGTCACGTGACCCGAGAGAAGAGCCAATCAGTGCCCGATGCAGTTTTCTACATCATTGAGTTTGCGTTCCAGCATAGATAGACAGGTCGCTCGCTCCTCGCGGGAAGAGCGGCCAGAGTCACCACTGCAATGTATTTCTTCCACCGTGGCGTGAACTCCAGCTCAGTTCGGATCGAGAACGAGTGCTGCTACAGCTTTCGGTGAGGACTCGAGATGAAATCACATGCTTGGTGCCCAAGAAATGGCGACTGCCAATGTTGCTAGATGAACTTTTGAAAAGGGTCTACTAAATGGCCACTAACACCTTTTAAATCTTTTTTAAAGTTTTTGCCAGACGATTTATGCTGTTGTCAGTAGACCTCCCTGTCACATTTTTCTGCAGAACCATGTCATATGAACTTTTGAAAAAAAAAAAACTCTACTGCTTGAAATCAAGACCGAAACACGAGCACGGGAAGCTCATGACCGGAAGTCACGTGGCTACACACGACCGCGTTTTTTTCTTTCTTTTTTTCTCTACTCTTTGACCTGTGAAGCAGACGACGACATGACGAATTAGCGTGCACCGTTTGTCGTGCGATTGTTTCGCACTTCTGTCCCCTTCCGCTCGATGCTCTGCGCTTGAAGATCAATTCCCGTGTACCACGAACGACAGTTCCGAAGTAGCGGCCTGGCGTCCGTCGCAACGTTGGTCCGTCATGCGCCGCCATCACGTCGTCCAGCCCGTGGTCTGTCACCATATTGAGAATGACGTATAGACACGCACTTCCTGTCATCTGTGCAACATTTTTTTTTCGATCAACGTCTTTGCAGTTTTTGGTGTCCACAAAAATGAGGTTCATAATATTTTCTGTTTTTAATAAGGGACATGCGCCTTAGATGACTCACGACTTTGAATATATTTGGCACACAATTGAAGCGCAACGTGACCATAAAAAAAAGAGAATGAGCGCGACAGAAACTGGCCAATTCCCGACTGGCTGTTTTCGGGCGGAAAGAAAACGAATTTCGAGCAGCAAATTATGTTCTGGGTAGTTGAACTCCTATAGATCATGTTCCAATAAAAAGCCTCGGTGAGCATAAATACCCTGTCAATGTTCCCTTAACCTGCATCCTGCTGACAACATCCTGCTATCCTACCGACAGCAGCTGGGGGAAGGGTTCGGGGGGGGGGAGGGCGGGGAGGGCTTCCTTTCTTCGCCCACGCGCACTCACGCAGTCCCTGACCGCACGCTCCCGCGGCATCGTGGGCTTCGTCCCCAACTCTACAGCACATGTGGCGTTCAGTGCAGCTGCGACCGCCTGCGACCTTAGTACAATCTAGCACACACGATGGGATAGCATTTCAGCAGGATGGGGAGTTGATCGCGCTACGCCCGGGATCAAGGTTGCGACCGGTCCTGTCACAGTTTTGTTTTTAATCACTTTTTTATATTTGAGCAAAACAGGGACTTTCGCCTACAGCTACACGTGTACACTCGCCCCCCTCCCCCGCACACACACACACCTCTCACCCCCCCCCTTTCACAGACACAGTTTAAGTGTTATTTAAAAGTTACAAGTAACTTTCCCATAATTTCAGGGAGAATATTGGGCCCCTTTTTTGTCCGTTTTCGGTAACTGGCGCCATAGAGCTCCGTGTAATCAAGAGCTCTGTCGGCCGCCATTGTCCCAATAAATATTTCAGAAAAATCACTTATAACATTTGAGTATAATTACCGATTATCGCTGAAACTTTGGCATCTGTCTCGGAACGCTAGTGCTAAATTTTCGCAAAGAAGGGAGCGTTCGCCGGCAAGTAGTTTATTTTTGAGGCAAAAAATAAAAACAACCCCGTAAACGTTTTTTTAATATTCTGCACATCGTTTATATAAAATCTGAAAAGCGAACACAGATCTGGCAAAAAGATGTAGATATCTTAACTTGCAGCAGTATAATATTGCCAAACTGAAGAAGGTGAAATAACAAGATGCTTCCACATTACAAAAACGAAGCAAATAACTCTATCTACATTTATTTACTCAGGAAGTTAAATTGTTAAAGCTCCCTCGCCATTGAAGTGAGGAACAGTTACAAAAACAAGTGACCCGTTACTTTCGCGCGTCTTTACTTTCAACCTCACTGTCCTGCTTCCCAGGGTAAAAAGCGAAAGGAAACAGCAAGGTTCAAACAAGTGTTCATTGTTGCCACGAATCATACTTCATTAACTTTGAGGGATATGTTTTTTTCTTCGAAAGTCTCTTTGGGCATCTTGCCTCGTGGCTAGAAAAAAAAATCTAGCTCTAAGAGACGAAGAGAAACGTATTTGAACCTATACAAAAAGTAGAAAATAACTTTGATTCCGTCGAAAATACAATTCCAGCTTTCTTATCTTTTTAATAAAAAAATAGGGGCAACTGTGGCTGGGTCTGGTCTCCAGGTCCAAATACTGTGGTTCAAATAAGAGATCAGTGGCTGAACCCGCGTTTGAAACTAATGTATACATGACTGGCACATGACGTCACCGCACCCTGTGGTGGTCATACTAACTTCTTGCCGTGGAAACATATCCGAAGGCGCGAAATATCTGCTTGAAAAGCTACGCGCTCAGCAGCAAGGCCGCCAAAATGGCTGCTGATATGACGTCATTGGAAGCCATGTATATTCTGGTGACCAATGTGCAAACAATCAAGGAAACCTATATGGCAACCGATGTCATGAACGAAGTGGCAGTTGTCCACTTTGCACTCTTTAGAAAGGGGGACCGCTGCTGCAATAAATTTACATAAAATTTTTTTTATACTATGATATAAAAGAAAACAGAAAGGGTGAGAAACCACCGTAGACTTTGCACTTCTTGTCTTTACTACCTTAGCTAGAGCCTTCGTTAATATTTTTGTTTTCAGTGTACTTTAGCATTAGTATCCCATTTTAGTTGTTTTGTTTTTATCCCTTTTTTAGTGTTTTACCGCTCACGTCTAAAGTACCACAAATATTTTGCAAGCAGGACGAGTCCTCATCCCAACGAAGTTTTGTTTAAAGGGAAGCTGAAGAGGTTTTTGAAGCTAACGACTTAGAGGTGAATTCTAGAGTATGTTTATCCCGGGAATCTGAATACAACGTTCGTTTTCCCTGAAGATGTAATTAAACGCGAGAAAAGACTAAAAACCTTTGACCAGTCTTGACATCATACCAGGATCTTTTGGCCGCCAAGCGCGTGTTGCTCCTGTGGTCAGCGCGTGCAATCGGAAGCTTGCCAGGTACCATTCCCCGCACTGACACCAGTCGTCACGTCATTTTCTTACCCCTTTGAAAATAGGCAAGTGTGCGCATGCATCACTTTATTAGGCGATGAAGATGCGCGAGAAAGCAGATTCCGAAAACTCCTGATATGACATCACGTTTCAGGAAGGAGGGACTTCAACGGTATACTTAGAAAATGATATTCAACAGCCTCCGTGCGCCTAACAGAAAAATAATCTCGATATTCATTATCCTGGAGTTTAATTGAAGACGATTTAAGTGGTTTTCCTAAAACACAAAATCGCTTCAGTTTCCGTTTAATAAATATACAAGCACTATAACTCTTGTCTAAGTTTTTTCACCACTTTTTATCAAGTCTGAGTATGACCAGTCATGCAATTGTCTTGCTCCATTTTTTTAGCTCATTTAGCCTTTTTTAATTTCCTTAGGTTCGGATGTGTCTGCATACGATTACATGTGATTCTTATTTTTAAAGAAAATGCTGTAGACTCAAAATTATCTCGTGGGAAGAGAATGAAAATTTTGCTCTAGTTGAGGGTAAAACCATTGTTACAATGCGGGAACACTGCTCTACCTTAGGCTTAGTGAGTATTTTATAGGCTAAACATCTTGTCTCAATGTCTGCGAATTTAATAGTTCGTCTAAGGTCAAAAACTTATTCCTAGATTTATTCTCAATATTACAAATATGTTAATTCGAGGCAGTGCGTCATTATGTGTAACAGCAAGGTATCTCTATCTTTTTAACTTTACACATTTTTCTCTTCACAAAAAATAATATTGAGTGGAACGTTTATTCGTTTTCTCTTCAAATTATTGACATTGCCACAGGATTCTCTTACTTTCTCCGCATCTGCGAATAGTCTGCTCGTTCTTGTAACTTCACGGGGGGATCGGTGGCCGAGTGGGCTAGCGGACACCAGCTCGGAGCACGTAGAGCGAAAGCTCGAGCTGCGGAACCCAGGAGCATCGTACCGCCGGCGTGCGGTCGTGTATCACTACTGCGTGGTGCACGTTAAAGACCCCATGCTAGCGGTTGTACTGCAGTGGCGAAATTTCTCATCTACAGCTGGGAGATTCGTCGCCCGTTGAGGCAGACCAAGTTCTAGGCTGTATAAACATACACACAACCCAATTTGTTTTCTTGTAACTTCAGCTGGGTCTAATCAAGTTGGGATCGATTTAAAGTGGATTCCATCCACGAATAAATAACGCATTCGTCGACAAAAACGTTTGATTGAAACCTGAATTTAAGTTGAAACTTATACTATAATAAAAAAATTCATTAAGCAATGATCTTTGGGGTACACCTGAAGTGAGAGGAACATACGCTGATGTTTCACTGTTGATTTCGACATATTGTGATAAAATAGATAAGTATGCAGTAAGCCAATTCATTAGTTGTTAGTTTTTTTAATATTGGTCTTGGGAAGTGAGACGCGTTCAAAGGCTTTTGAACATTCTAAAAAGGCTACATCTGTTGGCCCCATGTAGGCTACCAATCTAGCTAAATAATGTATCACTGCTGTTAGCAGAGTAACAGTTGGCAGAAATGTTCAGACATTTTGACATGCAATTATATATTCTCATATGTTTGAAGGTATTCCTTTTTGCATACAGGATTTAGAATATTTTAACGGCAAATATTTGCAAGTTAGTATACCAGTGCAGAGGAGGAATAACCTAGCCTATAAAGTTCAAAACATTGGTCCAAAAAGATTTTTTTTTGTTGACAAGAAAATTGTTTATAGGTGCGGAATTTGTTTCTTTCTGTTTATTGTTGATTATTTCAAGGAAGGTATTTGCCGGATAACCTCATTTTTATACACTTTCGCGTGTGCCACATTCCTATATGCTTTCTTCATGAATTCCCATTAAACAAAATGGACAATCAGTATTAGTTGTGGAACGACTCCAACGCACGCAAACGACATCTCCCTACCCACACACACAGAGACGCATGTCTCAACGCACATATGGGCGCGAATAAACATTATCTAGAAAATAAATATAAAACTTGGAGGACGCGTAAGCTTTGCCTTAAAGAGTGGAAAGCGATAGCGTTATCGTGCCAGGGGCGGATCCAGAACTCCGTTGTTGTTGTTTTTTTTTTTTGGGGGGGGGCGGAACCTTTTAAGGATACTATTCCCCCATTCTTTCTTGTGCAAGGGGCGTCCACCCATGTCAAATTGCCCTCCGAAAAGGGGGAGGGAGGGGGATTGACTCTTTGTTTGGAGGGGGGGGCGGCTGCGCCCGTCACCCCCCCCCCCCTTGGATCCGCCACTGTATCGTGCCCCGTTCGTATCGCCTTCTCATTCGCCGTGCAAGCGTGCCTTGCGTGGCCTTAGCAGTAGCGTGTCTGGCCAACACCACCTAGATAAGCAGAAGGCCTCCGCACCGTCATCACAGTTAGATCGATCGAGGCCTGAGATTGGGCACGACTGCTGCGTCAGTGTTCGGCCGGGGCTCGGGATCAATCGGCGCATCGAAGGTCGGACTCGGGCCCAATAGCCGAGTTAGCGAGATCCGACTCTGATGACGTTTCGTGAATGGAGAGGAGGCGATACAGAGGCTTTGATTATTCTAGGTGGTGTTGGTCTGGCTCGCAACCGAAGGGTCGTGAATTCGAATCCCGCCGAAATTCTTCAAATGTTCTTTTTTTTCAAGACAAAGAATCACGTGATAAAGTAAAATTATTCGAGACATGCGGCGACCTTTATTCGCATTACATGTCATGTTTTAATCACTTTCATCCCAAGCGTGACATCATGTTTCACTTGAGAATGGTGGATTGTTTGAAATTCCCGCGTAAGGTCATGTGGCTGTGACGTCATGACCATATCGACCAATCATGATTTTACCGTCACGTCGCCGATGCCGTCTTTTCTGCGACACGAGCTCCTTAACACTGTCGTGTTTATATGTAATTGTTTCTCTGGTTCAGCAAAATCGCGCTGCAAACGAGAGGTAACAGAAGAGCTAAGGATGCTTTACGAATCATGTGGTGAACTGGGCCATTTGGTTGACATTATAGTACATAATCGCGAAGACAGCTCAGAAAACACGGACCACGAAGAATAATATGCACAACAGGACAATGATGAACACGCAACTGAATAATCTTAATGAAAGAAACAAAAACAGAAAAAAAATGAAAGACGTTATCAATCCCCTGTAGCGCCTAATTAGAGCGCAGCTCTTGAGGAGAGGATGGGAAAGTACGTAGAGGAGGGTATGCCCCTCTTCCTCATCCGTACGCTCTCCTCCTCGTCTCCTGCTCCCTCCCATTTAGCAGGAAATTTTTGCTATATTTCCCGCCAAAAGTTATCAGAAAATTCCCCGCTAAGTTTAGCGGGGGTATTTTTTCGCTAAATTTAGTGGGGCATTTTTCCGCTAAATTTAGTGGTGAATTTTTTCCGCTAAATTTAGCAGGCAATAGACCCTTTGCGGAATTCAGTGCCATCTGGTGACTCAAATGGCAGTTTAGCTTTTACCGTACTAATGGCGGCACTGAACCTGGGGTCTGCAGTGTTGTATGGGGAACCGTCACTTTCGCAAGTTAACGGTAAACGAAAATGCGCGCTCCAACGTACAGTTCTTTTTCAATCTCTTTCAGTGTCGATGGCGAAAAAGATGCAACCAGTCAGAACGAAGCGCCAGCCCACATAGACGCCTTGATAAAATTCTATACATCAAGGCGCTTTGAAGCTGAGCGTGTTCTAATAACATATTGATTGGGCCCGAGTTAGAAATGAACGCCTACGCAGCTCTTGCATCCAATTCCTGATTCACTTCGCGCTACCGTCTAGAATGTATAGGCATCGAATCATCAGCTTAGGAGCATCTTCAACTTCTTCCTTCATCACTAAACAGAAGGCCGCCGTACATATGCCATTTTTCAGATCATAATCAAAGTTGCCAGACTGAATTCCGGAAAGGGTCTATTTCCCGCTAAATTTAACGTAAAATTTTGTCCGCTATATTTAGCGGGAAATTTTTTCTCTAAATTTAGCGCGGAATTTTTCCCGCTAAATTTAGCGGAAAATTTTCCCGCTAAGTTTAGCTGATGAATTTTCCCACTAAATCTAGCGGGCGATTTTTTCCCGCTAAATATAGCGGGAAATTTTTTCCGCTAAATTTGGTGGGGAAGTGTTTCAGCTAAACTTAGCGGGAAAAGTTTTCTGCTAAATTTAGCGGGAAACGTTTTCGGCTAAATTTAGCGGGAAAAGTTTTCCGCTACATTTCAGGAAATTTTTCCGCTAAATTTAGCGGGGAAATTTTTCTGCTAATGTTACCGGGGAATATTTTACGCTAAATTTAGCGGGGAATTTTTTCGACTAAATTTTGCGGAAAATGTTTTCCTAAATTTAGCGAAGATAATTTTTTCCCCATATTTAGCGGGGAATTTTTTTTTCTGCTAATCTAACGGGGAAATTTTTTAGCTAAATTTAGAGGGAAAATTTTTACGCAAAATTTAGCGGGGAAATTTACCTATAATTCAATGCGCGGTGACGTCACGAGTGACCCTCATGACGTCACACGTTACGGCACGTGTGACGTCATTATGGGAAACGTCCCATAATTGCAACGCGCGGTTACGCCGACGGCGACGCCAACGCCGATGCCGACGGCGACGCCGCCGGAAACGGGCGCCTAAGAGCTGATCTCTAAAAACATTCATAGTATCTTAATATATTGCACACAAAGGACCACACTCGCCAACCGTGAAGCGTGTCAGTAATCTATATTTCTACCCGTTCGCTACGTGACTCATTTTTTCCCGCAGGAAGGATATATTTCTTTTTTTTTGCTGCCAGCGCGAACGAAGGTTCACAAACAGATGAATGACCATGACACAAAATGTAGAAGGCCTCTAAAATCTCTCTTGTCACCCTATCCTTGTGTGCCCCCAGAACGGTGACCCTGCAAAAGAGAGGGCCAAGCCGCAAAGGGAAAATAAGCGTGTGGTATTAATCCCCTACCTCCATCGCGTTTCCTATACCTTTAAACAAGTAGGTCGTAAATATAGAACACGGGTATTGTTTTCGGCACCCCATAAAATAGGCCAGATATGTTCCAGGGTTGGTGCGGGGGCAGATGGTCGAAGTGCACCAAGGCGCACAAAAAGCCTTTTGTCACTTGTGTTTCGTGTGTGGTGTATAAGATCAGTCTGTCATCTAACAGGTGCAACCTGGGGCAAACAGGAAGATGTTTGAATGATAGATTACGAGAACATTCGTATTCGCTCGGAGCCACGGCTGGGGGGCTTTTGCCAATTCATTGCAAAGAGTGCGAATGTCAGCCTGACTTTGGCAGGGTCTCCGTTCTGGGCGCACACAAGGATAGGGTGACGAGAGAGTATAAAAAGGCCTTCCACGTTTGGTGTCATTGTCATACATTTGTTTCTGAACCTTCATTGGCGCTGTCAGCAAAAGAGATATCCTTCCTGCGGGAAAAGATGAGTCATGTATTGAACGGATAGATTACTGACACGGCTTCACGGTTGGCGAGTGTGGTCCTTCGTTTGTGTGCAATCTCTTAAGATATTATGTATGTTTTTTTCTGTCTTTGTTTCCTTCATTAAAATACTTCAGTTGCGAGTACAGCATTGTCCTGTCGTGCATGTTCTTCTTCGTAGTGTGTGTTTCTGAGTTATATTTCCCATCGTGTATGCTTTACAAACTCTGTTGCACGTATGTGCCATTCTCGGCTGTCGTTTGGCGCAATATAATTACGTTTACACAAACTTTAATTACATTCTAAAGGCCTTTCATGTGCGCTTAAAGAAGGAGTTGCCTCAGCGGTTCCATTCGTTTGTGTTGATGTACGTCACAATTTTAAAAGATTAGATTAATTATTCCGATAATAATTCCCGGAGAAGGAGAACAAGGGGGATAAAGGACAAACAAAAATCTTGGAGATCTGTGTTTGTTCTTTGTCCCTCTTGTTCCCCTTCTTCAGAGGTTATAGTCGTAATTCTTGTCCAGCCTCCTTTCACCTTTGCATTAATTGCATTATAATATATTTTCCGTTTCGTTGAACCATGTAAATTCTTACGAATTGTCTTTGATGCATGCACGTTGTAGATGTTAACCTTAAAGGGGCCCTGCAACAACTTTTTGACTCGGTTTTTAATTTGCACCGAACCTGAGCGCACTGAACGTAGTAACTATGAAACGTTTCTTTTCTCGAATTTCGCTTTATTTAAAAAGTTCAGAACGGGAGACACTTCGCGCTGCCATGCAGCCAAAAGGCCAAATCGCAAGCCAAAGTTGCGCCGAAGGCCTTCGGAACGCTCGGAACCGGTCGGATACTCGCGCCAGTATACCACTGTAGCGCCGCCGCATACATCCGGGACCTTTCTACGCTCGCCGCTCGTCGCGTGCCTGATCCCACTACCCCTTTCTAGTACGCGCCGCCTTTTCTACCGCTTGGTGGCGGGTATGTCGACACCTCATTTCTTGTTTCCGTACTTTATAAACTGCATTTGTTTCTTTTCTGATCTAAAATACTGAACAAAAACTACTTTCATAAATAATTGAAACGGTTCGCGCCTCTTATATTTTGTATTTCAACTATAAAGAAGCTTTTAGCGGCTCTGACCAGTAGTAAGCCCAGGACCAAAGACATCACATATCGCGCGCTTTCGGCACCGCGGGTCGCCCCCGTCGGTGGAGGAGGTTTCCGCGTCGTCCGGTTAAAATATGACGCACTGATATTTAGTTACTCTCTCCGTGCCCGCTGGCTTGCCCGAACCCCAAGAGACGTGGAAATGGAAACCGCAAAAAAGTTAGACGCTTAAATATGATTGCAGGGCACCTTTAATCACGACCATAAATATATGACATTTAGAAGAAAAAAATGCCGGTAATCCATATATTATCACACGTATAATACCTGACTCACGCGTGATTCGCGACACAAGTGAAGCCATAGGGCTTCGCGCGATACAGCTGCACGCCAGATGCAAGGAGAACATGGCGTCTCAGTGCTGCGCCGCCATGACTTTTCCAACCGCCACAGGGGACATCCGCCTCGTGTTTTGATGCAGCTGGCACTGCGCAGTGAGGTGAATGAGCGGATGAATCCTCGATAGAACAGCTTGTCTGCCGACGCAAATCCCGACTCTCGAACCCGTACTGAAACCAACTCGTCGCCGAAACCAGTGACACCGCGAGCTTGCTTGATCACAATGTAAGGGAAGTTCTGTTCTTGTATCGCATAAATTTGACTATTTCGATCCTTTTGCTTATACATACAATTTGTTCTTTTTTTTAGGGTAAATGCGTAAAGGATCGTGTGTTCTTAAAGCCGGCTGACACTGATGATGCATCATACGAAAGACAGTCGGCATACAGATTTCAACGCGAGTCACCGCGAGATCCGTGCAGGGGCGGATCCAGAACTACGTTTTGGGGGGGGGGGGGCGGAAAGTTTTTAAGGATACTATTCTCCCATTTTTTCTTGTGAAAGGGGGTCCACCCATGTCAAATTACCCTCCGAGAAGGGGGAGGGAGGGGGGTCGACTTTGTTTGGGGGGGGGGGGCGGCCGCCCCGTCGCCCCCTTGGATCCGCCACTGGATCCGTGCTTCGAATGCCGTGCAAGGCGATGAGTTCAAGAAGAAAACTTGGCAGGCGGCATTCGAACCATATTGCGGTGACTCGTGTTTGCAGACTGTCTTTTGGGTGACGTACGAGAAGTGTGAGCCCGGCTTTATTGGATAAATGAGTTGACAAAGGCGATGTTGCCTGAGTCACATGCGGCTGAGTTATCTCAATTCACTAATGAATACCACACTAATACAATCCAGAGAATTCTAACGATAAAATATTTAAATGTTCTTAGTCCTTAATTGTTGAATTGTGTTAGCCCACGCACCATAAAAAAACTAATTCTTGAGGTTTTTAGCCATTAAGTTCCACTAGTAACCAGCTGAACATTCCTACGTAGAAACGTAGAAAAAAAAATGGAAACGTTCTATTTAGTAGTATTGAAATTATATAGCTTTATAATCATATTTTAAAAGTTTTCTTTGGTCTCTTTTATTTTTGCGGAAATGGCTGCGATGGCATTGCTACGGAAGGCCAGTGATAGCAATAGTCTACGAACCTCTAGAGCGAAATACTGAGTTATAAATTGTTTTCTTGATCTTTTTTTTTTAATTGTTAACAGTAAACTGTCTTTATGTATGGAGCGCTTAGGCCTACGAATGAACTGTCAGAACGTGTCTTGGAAGGTATAGTCTGCTGAAGCAGCTGTTGTCCCCGAAAGGAGTAATATTGCCACGCGCAGGTCCATGAAGCAACGCTCGGACACGGACTCCTAGAAGATTCGTGTTTGTTCTTGCTCGGGATGTATTTTTTATCATTTCGTCCCACTTTTTTGTTCTCGAAAGTGTCTGTTCATTCTCACTCTGAACACTCGACTCTTGAACCTTCTGGGCCGAAGTTTGGAGATGCCGACTCACACTAGGTAGGGAACTGCGTGTCATCTTGTCGAGTCAGGCTCGCTAACCGGCAAAGCGAGTGGTAGTCGGTGACCACTCCAAGAGGGCGCCCGTATAAATGCGGGTGCAACTTTGTGATGGCCCAGACGACGGCAAGACATTCCTTCATGGTTGTCGAGTAATTTTGTTCCCCGTCCGACAACGTCCGATTAACGTAGGCGATCACGTGTTCTGTACCTCCTTGTCGTTGGACCAGTACCGCGCCGATTCCTGTCCGTGCACTTTTGTTTCGGCTGATTGGTCGAAGTGGCCAAGAATCTGTGGAGACTGGAGTCATCACTTCAGCTCGTCGAATGCCTTCGTCGGGTTGAAAGTGAGTCCAGCGGTCCTCATTGCTTGAAGAACGGCCCGAAGGCGTCGCAAGTGCTCTTCGAAGTTGGCCAAGAATGCCATGCACGACGTCGTCGAGGTACACGAGACAGCTCTGCCATTTGAGGCCTGCCAGTACGGCTTCCATGACATGCTGGAAAGTTGCCGGCGCCGTGCACAGTCCGAAGGGTATCACCTTGAACTCGTATAGTTCATCCCGTGCGACGAAGGCAGTGTACTCTCGGTCCCGTTCGTCGACTTCAATCTGCCAGTAGCCACTCTTCAGGTCAATCGACGAGAAGTAGAGAGAGTGGCGCAGGCGGTCCAGAGTGTCGTCGATGCTGGGGAGCGGATACACGGCTTTCTTAGTGACCGCGTTGAGCCGCCGGTAGCCTATACAGAATTTCAGTGTTCCGTCTTTCCTTTTCACCAGTACGACTGCAGAGGCCCACGGGCTGCTTGAAGGCTGGATAATGTTGTCGTTGAGCACCTCTAGCACTTGTTCATGAATGGCCTCTCTTGCCTTTGGGCAAACCCGGTACGACTGCCGATGCACAGGGAGCGCATCGTCGTTGCCAACGATGCGCTGTTCAACAACTGTTGTTTGGCGCATTTGACTCGACAATGTGACTCGCAGCCCCTTATCTAGTGTGAGTCGGCATCTTGAAAATTCAACCCAGAAGGTTTGAGCGTTGAGCTTTTGGGGTGAGAATGAACAGGCACTTTCGAGAACAAGAAAGTAGGACGACATGATAAAAATTACGTCCCGAGCAAGAACAGTCACGAATCTTCTAAAAGTCCGTCACCAAACGATGCTTGCTCTGACCAGCGCGCGGCAATATTGAATACCATCAAAAACAACCTGCTGACACGTGCGAAATACGCCGATATCTTACCAGGATAATTAGCCGCCATTTGCCAGACATAACTCAATCAAAAAACCGCAGGTAAGCAAAAGACGACATACACAGAAGTCTTAAAAGTTAGTAGATTTTTCGTGTGTGTCGTCCTTTGCTTACATGCAGACTTGAGGTTGTACAAAGTCTAACGTTCAGCAGCTCAATGGCGCCCCGCTTTTCTGTTTAGTATTCAGCAAATTCATTTACCCAGCGTTTTCTTAAATTTAGTAGCAGACCTGAGCAGTCGCGAACTACACACGGAGAATCAGGTACTAAGCAGCGTCTGAGCTTGGCAGTATTTACGAGCGCAAGCGCGAGGTGTAATATATTGAAGAGTAACGAGCCTAAGTGGCGTAAAAAGATAGGTCACGCACGCGCGCGCTTACACGCCGCACTGTCAAGGGGGATATTTGAATGTAATATTGATATCTAAATATAAATTAGAAAGGTCTACACTTTATTTAAATTTTTCGGAGCATACACAGTATATACAGTCATTTAAGCACCACATCTATTGTCGGCAATTGAAAGCTTGCAGCTGGGGCTCGCTAAGGTCTGCGTGGTGTTTTTTTTAACCTGTTACCCTTTTGACCGAGAACGAAAACAAAACGTTAATTCGATTACCGTATAACAAGTAAACAAAACTATAGCTGTAATCTTCGTGCGCTCTAGTTTTCTTTTTTTTTTGTGTGTTCGGATGTTGGAAGATATAAATTACATTTTCCTAGCGTCTGCCAAAATATATTGATATGTATTATATTTCTTTTCAGAAATAACCGCGTCAAGCATGGTTTCGAAAATGACGGCCCTCAGGGAGATGCTTAAAGTTACTACTGCCGCCTTGAAATTTGGGGGTCGCCGTATAAAGGATGCTTCACATAATTCAAGGTTAGAACGCCTCAGTTCCTCTTATTGCTGCCCGCCAGGTACGACGAATGGGCAAGGCAAAGGGACCACTGTGTAGTAGATAAAGGAATCAGCGAGTCGTGAAGACAACGTGCAACAGTCAAATTAGGGTCAAAACGTTCGTCTCGCCTAGAACAAGCACAGTCACAAGGAAGTTGTGCTTGTTGTCTCCAGGCACGCGCATAGCGCCCAGGAAGGCTACTTTGATAGCTTTTCAATTGCAAGTGCCCGCACACCCACCGAGATGCGCGTTAGCAGCCTGGGGGCCTAGAGAACCTTTGATCGGAAACACCTAATTATACTGCACGGGCGCGTTTTCTGGGAGGGCATTTTTCACTTGAAATAACGTCGACGTAGGGCGTCCGTCTTTTGTGTCGTCACGTGAAACCATTACGTCAAAGTCATGCGACATTACAGTGTCACGGGACCCAACATCAGGACGTCACGTGACCTTAGGAACTCGAGTGATGTATCGGTGTCATGTGGCGGCAGGTGTGTTGAAGACCAGGATTAGCAGAGCCAACACTGGAAGGAGTCGCCTCCTCTCCAGCGCACGCTCTGATAGAGTGAGGGAGAGAGGTGGGAGTCGCTTTCTACTATAAACAGCCTATGCTCTTTGTATTCTCGCTGTGTTTACGCTGGCGTTAAAAACAATTTATTGCAAATTTCTCCAACTTTCGAAATATTGCTGAATCGAAGAGTCCGAAGCAAAACTAGATGTGGGCATGCCGTAACAGTACAGAGGCCGCTGAGCGTGATTTGACTGTGAAAGAGTCAAAAAGCCGGTTTCTTTATAATCATCGAACCGCTCAATGTCGCTATGACGTCGAGGAAGATATTGCGTTAACCCCATAATTGTTCGCTTTCAGGAGTTTCAGCTCGGACACTTTGGGGAGCAAGGAAACCAGAGCCTTGAGGGATACTTACAAAAACAAATTTCTGCCCCGGCCTTACGCCGACGAGTATGGTCATTTTGTCGGTGAAGGTGCTTCTGCCGAATTAGAAGTACTTCATGATATTTTTCAATCAGGTAAATCATGTTTCTGACATTCGCAGTATCAACTTATCAATGTTTCAGAGCTGCCCCAGACGACTGATCGAAGAACACGTATACGCGTTCTGGATGTCTATGGTCGCTATGGTCGCTGACAGCTGAAAAAGCAAAGGGCGTGGTTTCTTATATGTTCAAGCTCCTTGCTTCGTGACTCGTTCTCCTGCCTTTTCGTATCGGCTAATGGCGTAACCTCACTGTCTGCGCAGCGATAATAAGATGAACGGAAGTCGTCACGCCTGGCGTTTCTTAAGCTGCCTGTCACTATTAAAGCTCTTTTCGCGCTCTAAGCTTCGTCTATAGCCCAATGTAACGTGTACTAAAGAGCTCGCGCGCGGCGTGGCGACGCCCCATTGATGAAGAGCGGGCACCCTGTCGTGACCGGCCGCCGTTGGCGATCTCCGACCGCGCCAACGATGAGATAGAACATACTTCGCGCCGACCGCGTCGGGCAAGCCGGGCCTGGGGCTGTATGCGGGCAGAAAGTGAGGGAGAGGGGATACGAGAGCAGGCGGGGAAGTCAGATCGGCCAGCTCTGGTTGGAAGGATTAGTGGGTAGACGCAAAGCTAGCGTCCTTCTGCTTTGTTATCGAGGAGGTGTTGTGAAAACCTGCACATGCGCAGTTGCAACCGATCCGTTGAGGAGGTGATGTTAGCGGGAGAAGGTTCCCGCCATTGAATTGCAAGCACTCTCCGCGGTTTGAGTTGCCACACCAGTGAAATCTAGGCTCTCTGGTCAGCAGTAACCTTAGTGTTATATTTCGGCAGAGCTGTAATCGAAGAACTCCGTTTAGCTCCCTATTGTCTTAAGCGGGCTGTTTACTATATTTCGACTGGGCATAATTAGATACATGAACTGTAACTACGAATCACGGCATGTTCATGAACTGTGGTGTTATGGGGATTTTTCTTTTAGCGATAACAGATAAATTATATATCTGCATTTTATTTTGCAATAAAGCTGTATGAAACTCTGGCGTGCTCCTTATAGGTCTGGTTCAAGGCAACACCCTGTTGGATGTGGGCAGCGGCCCAGTGGTCACGAACGTTCTCTTAGGCTCCAGTCGATGCAACCACATCGTGATGAGTGACTTAGTTGAAGCCAACAGGTTGGAACTCAAGAAGTGGCTCAACAAGGACGAAGATGCTATCGACTGGACCTTCCGCGCGGAGAAGGTTGCCGTGGTTGAAGGCTATACGTACGTAGCCGTGTTCAAATTATTAACGCAGTACTTAGGATATGAATTATACAATGCATGAATTTCTATCTTTTGCATAAAATTATTCTGGAGTGGTTGCTACTATAAAAAAATTATTAAAATTATTTGAAATATTTATTAAATTTTTGTACTTAAAAAGTGAAGAATTGCTTTGTGTGTTATATCGTATACTCGATGCATTGGTGCCTCCCGGGTTGTTGAAGCGGCGAAAGCAGTATTTGTCTTTGTTTAGGCACAGCGCACCTGCACATTTCTCAAAAATTACAAACGTAAGGGATGCACCCTCTGGAAGCTTGCAGCGCTGCCTGAAATTTGAGTTTTTCATATACGCGTTTTCAATATCAGGAAGCCGAGCATCTGAGCGCCGAACAACCAAGTGGCTCTATCGAGTGGAGCCTTTTTGAGACAGGTGGCACAAAATATCTGTATCGAAGGTGATACAGGATGCATTCTCGCTGCCTTTCTGCTCTGTTTTCTGGCGAGGCCCTTCTTACAGAAATCTATCATATCAAATACACCGTGTGTTCTAGGATTAAACAGTGGGTCGTTTATTCGATCTTTCTTCTTATATACTTCGTATTCGATCAACAATGGCAGTTCCCTCCGTCTCCCCGACTTGAGAACTTGTCCCCCCTGGGATAATAGTACAAGCACTTTTTTAATCTAGGCAGCCTCCATCGTCTCGTTAGGCCCCAGGTACCAAATCGTCTTCAACACACTGTCTTGCAGTCGTTTTCAAAACGCGGTATGGCACAGGGAATCGCTGCTCGACATGGTATCACGTTGTTTTGTAATTAATCCAAATTCTTTTTCATGCTGCTCTTGTACTTTGTTTTTCGGCACCTTTTTTTCGGTGTCTTTCTTTAGAGCAATAACAACAGATAAAAAAGTCTAATGGTCGCTTTGGCTGGGTTTTATCCTTGTCTTTAGCGTAAGATCAGTTATGTTGAGACACACAGCCTCTACAAGACACCACTTCTGACCACAGGAAAATATGAGTGCATCTTGATGTAGGGCTCAATGTCTCAATTAGCTTGGTCTAACATAGCGTTGGCTGCTTAATAACATGAAGCGTAGAACATGAGTGAAACTCTCGCTGTGATGACAATTGTTCGAAAGGTTTCATCGTCGAATTTGGGCACTTTGACGTTCTTGAAATTTCTGCAGATGAATAGAATTACATCACTGGTCACATTCTCTTCGTGCTGGGTGAGGCCACCGTTCTGATGCATTGATCGATGTAGAGACGGAACGTTTTATATGTGTTACTCCTTTTAACTTTGAATCGTTTTTTTCAACGCATAATGTGTTTGGGCTGAATTTTATGCGAAAATCGTTACACGCAGATCAGCGAAACATAAAGTAAAACAGTACATAGCAGGTATATAAAATACATAGTTCATCACACTTGATCATGCATAATTATAACAATTAATATTGAATCGCACCAAAGTTGGTTTACTGAGGGACTCATTAGCATTCCATCCCCAGACAGTGCGATTTTCAACTCGATACCTTTCCTCGAAGCAACAAGGAGGAGGTAAAAGCTAGCGCCGGCAGCTGTACCAACTTGCAGCCCCTGGCACGCCTGAAGACAACTTAAGAAAGGAACCCCAGAACCATAATTATTCCGGTTTCTCTGCACGTGCTTGTACAGAGTGCGAGCTGTCAATCTTGAGTAAAAGCTTACCTCCACTTTTTTGTTCTGCTTTCCAGCGACCTCAGGAATGGGGCTCTGGAAATAATAGAGCGGACACGCTTAGCCGTTCGTAAAGTGGTTCCCTGCGATGTCCTGGAGCCCGGAGTGCTCCCTGAGGAACACAGGCAGACCTTCGACGTTATTATATCCTCCGGATGCCTGGAATCGGCCACAGCAGACCACGAATCTTTTCGGAAGGCGGTTTGCAACGTGGGAACACTCGCGAAACCTGGCGGTCTACTTGTCCTTTTGGGCGTGGGTGGTGTAAAGAGCTATCCCGTGGGCGACGTGGACTTTGCTCACGCGAACCTCACCGAAAAGGTGATAGAAGAAGCTATTAAAGACGCCGGCTTCCAGATGGAAATATACCATCCCCATAGAATTGGGGATTTTGTGGAAAATCCAAACGTGTTCACGTTTGTTCTGGCGGCCCGTAAAGCCTGAATCAAGTTATAGAAGTGTGTCTCAGTTTGTGCCAGATACTTTGCTCTGACTGATCCCGTTTTCTGACTCTTTAACGCGCGGACTTGCACAAGTAAACTTCTGACGATTTCTCTTGCATATGTGACAACACGAAAGTCAATTAATTATCTATCAGGTTCAATGTTAAAGTCAGAGCCAAGAACTCGAAACAAACTTAATATTCAGGAATTTAAATACCCTGACACTAAAATTCACGCGCTGTTGCTAAGATTTCTGCCTCATTTATCCTTCCATTGGCATGTGGAGAGGCAGCTTTCAGTTAATTGTGTTTACCTTGAATTTTGTGACAAACGTTTTAAAGCGACTTTCTAATAAACTTAATCATGTTCGAACATAATGAAACGATTGATTTCTATGTGGTATTCCCAAGTGTATTTCATATGTCATGATTAACAATTTTGTTGAAATAAAGGTACGTACGTGATGCTTTAAAACTGTGTACTACAATTTCTAACACAACAGAGCAATAACTTAACCGGCATAGTTGAGTGAAAAAGTAGATGTCATAAAAAATAACACTCACATCAGGCAGAGAAACGAAATAAATAGCACAATAGCCACTACATTTTTGTGCAGCGCTTTTTTTCAACAGGATTTTTAAAATATAGTTGCGGCACTACCAGGAGATTTTACAGAGATTTGCTGGAGTGTAAGATCTACCAAAGAGAGAAGCTGAAAAATCTACAGTGTGAGTCTTGAACGCGTCGCATCTAACCTGATTCTCTTTTTGCATTTATTTTTGTACTCGAATACCTACAGCTCTCTCTGGCATTTTAGCAAGAGGGGGCGAATATATTTGGTGGTGAAGTAAAGAATAGCTATACAAAACCTTAAAATATGACAATCACATTACCGTAAAACACTTCACAACAGCTCATAACAACTGGTAGGCTGTTCTAAGACAGTCACTAATAGAATAGGAAGAGTACGAGGTCAGTGGTTAATAAAACAGATAGTAAAGTCAATTTCCATCGTGGATTTTTTTTAAAGGTTTTCTAAACGAATATAAAAAAAGAAACTAGTTCTGCAGCAGAATTGCTCCTTCGTATAAACGTGATTCCTTCATTGGAATATAAAATTTGCTCCGTGAATGCAAATTTCTTTAATACCAGTGCTATTGTTAAATATTTCACGAATGAAAATAATAGATCAATGTAAAACTAAAAAAAAAAATTCTGAAGCGAACTTCTGCTATGATGAAACCGTACATTCTGCGAGAGCCGCCATATACAAAATCGCCTTGATGCTATTAAATATTTTGAGTCTAAGACGTATCCTTCTAAAGCTCAACTACATACATCTTAGACTCTCTTAAACTATTCTTATTTTAAATCGCGGGTCGTCATTGTTTTAAAAGAACTGGGAAGCTCGGTTGGTACCATTTCAAGCATGGTTGACTGAACAAATGTTTCGGTCCCAAACAGCACGTGAGAGAACATGAGAAACAATGTTCTTTTTTCAGGGGAGGCGGCACAGGCTAAAATATAAAAGAGAGGAAGCCAAGCATTCTTGAGTATATAGAAAGACTATAGCACATGTAATAAACTGTGAGGGGCGTTTTGTTTTATTAAAAAAAATCGTATGTGTGTTTTATAAAAGTGTGAAACACGCATTTGTTCCATTCGTTGACGAAAGTGTTAAAACTTGCTCCCGCTTGCGCATATGTCGCGATCACAGTGCACATATTCGTGCTTATCAATTCCATTTTGCCGCGCCGATCGTACAAATATGTAAGCACAACTTCGTCAAAGATGCAACTTGTAAAACAACGTAAAAAAGCGTTATGGGGGAGGTGGGGGGGTTAGATTGGTAGATTTGAAAATACGGTAACCGACAAGCTGGTTTTGACTTAGGTTTGAAGTTAGGAATGCACCAATATATTTGTAGAAGTGTTGTAAGTTGGGGGAATCGGTATGATGACATAGTAAACAACACAGCGCACAAAAAAAACAAGGACAGAGAGAAAGAACATGCACGTGAGTGTTGTGAAAGAAAAGGAGAGAAGGAACACAGCGTTTGTGCTGTTGTACATGTTCCTTTTCTTGTCCTTGTCTTTTGGGCGCTGTTCTGTTCACTATGTCACCAAGATATTTATACTCGTGGATAACATGGAGGTTCATTAAACTATTTTGAGCGCTGTGGGATAAAAATGTCGTCTTGTAAATGGAGGCTGAAATTACATTTTATAATTAATATTATTTTTGACAGTGGGCACCAATTAGAATTAGCCTGGAGAATGGTTACATTATCACGTACATGTTCGTACTTTTGTGTAAACAACGGGATCGTCTGCGAATCAATATGCACACTATAATGAAACCACACTGACGACATGGATCGAATGCAACAGAAACAACAGCGACCCAAGGGTAGGTTCTTCTTGAACTACCGCTGTGACATGAGCACATCGATAACCATTGAGAATGATTAGGGATTCGTGTTTTTAGATAAATCTGATAACCTCCAGAAAACACTCGCCGTTAAAAGTTTCGACTATTCTGATTCACTTCAAATTTTGAGATCAAAATTTGAAAAAATGGAAAAACAGACAGTATTATACGAATGAAGTTCTTCAGAGCACTAAGCTAGTAAACCAAATCCGATTCAGTTTTTCTTTTTTTTTTCATGTTGACAAACGGAACTTTTTTTAATTTATATCGTCAAGGTTTGTTCAGTACAATGGCCCACTTTTCTTTTGCATCTGGATCACGACAAAACTGACTGTTCCGGTTTTTAGGTTCGACCATACTATCGTGCTTCGTAGACGGAGAAAGAGTTGTGTTTTTATGCAGTGAAAGATGTGAACCTGTAGATTTCATATGATCAAGACGTCAGGTTTCATGCAGTTTTGTCTATTTTAAAGTACTGACTTTTGTTGAAGTTACACTCGTTTTCAATATTTGTCGTGTGACAGTTAGTACTGCCAGTAGCAAGGGTGCCAATACCAAATGGAGGTATAAAATATATCTCTATACGGGTGATTTGTTTATAAATTTGGTGGGCGTTTATGTTCGGACATTTTAATGTTTATTTTGAAGAAAAAAATATAGAACAGAGTGAAATAAAATTCTCAATTTCGGAGTCTTCGAAATTTAACCAAACTAGACTCCGATTAACACCGAACTCGCTGCGAAAAATAAACTCCGAAAAACACCCTCCGAAATTCACATAAAATGAACTCCGAAAACACGAAATCCTAGTTACAATTACGGTTCCGTTTTCAAAGGTGCAACGATGTGGACAAGAAAAACGATTATAATCGCTGGAGAAGAGGGAAAAGGGGGACAAAAGACAAACACAAATCTCCAAACACAGCTAGGTGACTGGTGCGCTACCGAAAAAATCCGCCTGGTCCTGGTATCGAAACAGGGACCCCGCCATTTATAGTGCAGCGCTATCAAGTCAGCTAACTCTGAGTTTTTTCTTTTTTTTAAATTATTATTGCATTGAGCTAACCGGAAGTTAGGGGTGAAAAGAGGTATAAAGCGCGGAAAACAAAAAGGACAAAGACGCCGTAAGATGAACACAAGGCGCACTCGCAACTGTAGTTTATTCAGAGAGATCACGTACTGGACAAGAATAATGATAATAATCCCTGGAGAAGGGGAACGAGGGGAACAAAAGACAAACGAAAACCTCCAGGAATTATTGTCGATACACTTGTCAAGCTCCGCTGCACCTTTGCATTAAATTCATGACTCTCATAACCATAAAAATGCAGGCCATTCACCCCTGTTCGTGTAAGACTGGTGGCGGCTGTTAAAACACGTTCGATCTACTGACGTTTAACTCCTGGTTAGCTCAGCTGGCAAAGTGCTCCACTGAAAATGTAGAGGTCCCTGGTTTGCTGCCAGGACCAGACTTACGTTTTCAGTCGCCCACCAGTCACCTAGCTGTATTTGGAGATTTGTGTTTGTTCTTAGTCCCCGTGTTCCCCTTCGCCGAGGATTATTATCGTTATGTTTGTCCAACTCGCTGTACCTCTGCTTTAAGTGTATTAACACCATAACCTTAAAAATGCAGGCCGTTTACCCTTATTAGAGTTAGACTGGTGACGGCTGTTAAAAGCCGCTTGCTCTAAATGACGTCTAACTTATGGTTAGCAGTTGGTAGAGCGCTCCATGGGAATAGAGAGGAGCCTGGTTCGGTACCAGGACTTCTCGGATTTTTCCGGTCGCACACCAGTCACCTAGCCGTGTTTGGAGATTTATGTTAGTCCTTTGTCCCCTTGTTTTCCTTCTCCGAGGAATATTATCGTTAAGGGAACAAGCCCATTTTCGATTCTCCGTGCAACCAACCTTGATTCACACTTCAGACACGCAGGCTCACTCCACAGTACAACGCACATTTTTACAAATATTCCTACTCTGCCTTCGAAAAGGTACAGATAACTCAGCCGATTAAATCACAACGCCAAAACTTCAATCAAATTTTCTTTTTTAATTTTGAAGTACGTAGACAGTTACGCTTTGGCGATGGTTCCGGTCGATGAAGATGCATCACGTGCACGCGTGAGCTGATTCATCAACTTCCACGTACACGTGTGCATGCAAATGGGCGTCCATTTGCAGACAGACCTGCCGAAACGTGAAAACGAATTATGCGAAAATGTTTCTTTGTAAGCTGTCGCAGCCGCTAAGGAATAAAACAAAGATAAGTGGCAGCGGACAGTTATCACTTCTGCACAGGAGGAAGTCAATATCAGTTTTAACTCCGCAGATGCGTGACAGTGCATCAACACTCTTTGTACGATCTGTACAGGCGCCAGTGAACGGATTTTTTTTATTACAAAAAAATGAAAGACGTTGTTGCTCTCAGTGATGCTGAGAATTAGAGCGCAGCTCTTGAGGAGGAGGAGGGGAGGGTACGCGGTAGAGCGTATGCCCTTCCTCCTTCTTCGTACTCTCCCTTCTCCTCTGTAGCCTTTCCTCCTCCCACAGTTTCCTTGCTAAATTTAGCTGGAAAATTGACGCCACGTGACCTCAACACGAATTCAGTTTCCCGCTAAATTTAGCGGGGAAAATGACGTCACATGACTTGGTATGACATCACCCAGGGAGAAATTCAGTTTGTCCGCTGGACTTAACGGGAAAATTGACGACAAGTGACCCCAACACAAATTCAATTTCCCGCTAATTTTAGCGGGGCGGAAATTGTACTAAGATATTGAGGTGGGCTGGTTGGATATGCATGATGTAAAAATTAAATAGCGCGTGTCCTGTCTACATGTTCTGTCCCTTGTCCTTTGTCTAACCTTTGCGCTATTTAATTTTTGCATTAGCGGGGCGGTTAAGCCAACACCGACGCCAAAGGCGACGACGACGACACTCTACGCTGAAATGGGCTCCTAAGAGCAGCGCTCTAAAGTTAAAATACTGAGCACGATAATTCGAGATAAGTTGGCATATGGTTAGGGTTAAATAATCATAAAACGTTACGAAGTGACTTATAGTAAAGTATGAAAGGTATATCATGTTTGTGCAATACGCGTACAAAACATCTTATTAACATCTTTGTTTGATATGGTAGAGTCTGCGTCTCGATGATTGATCATATATTCGTTTCCCAGCATTCGTCATCTATTAAGGGCACATAAAACACAATGGTAAAGTTCTTTTAGCTTTTCGTCTTGGGCCATTTTTAATATAATGCCGCCGAAGCAAAAACAACATAAAAGACATTGTGAAAAAAAATTATGTATGTGCATGATATACATACATATCTACATACATATATACATATATACATATATGTATATATATATATATATACATATATGGAGAGAGAGAGAGAAAAAACATAGAGCAGGACGACAAAAAGTATCTACGAAGACGCGTTGTTCTTCCGTATATACTTTGGTGTTTCATCCTGAGCGAGACTCGGACTGTCTCTCTCTCTCTCGGCTGAAACTCGTACGACTACTATATATCTATATACTCTATGATCGGCTCATGCATTTATTCTATATATATATATATATATATCATATATATTATTTTTACATATATGTCTATATATATATATGTATATATATATATATATATATATATATATATATATATATATATATATATATATATATATATATATAATTTTTTCTTACACTCATGATATTTATGTTGTTTTTGTTTCGGCGGAATTATATTAAAAATGGTCCAAGAAGACGAAAAACTGAAATATATATATTTAAATATGGGTGATTTCATCCCAAATTACGGAGGCTAGAAGGCCGAATATTTCTTTTTTCGGCAAATCTATATATTTTGGGGGCATTTAAAAAAAAAAAAGTCCGACGAAGACGGAAAGACACTTAAGCACTTCTTAAGAGTTGTGAATCTGAGAGCATGAATGTGGAATCGAACGCCGCTGAGTGCTCCTTCGAGTTTTGCGATGCGAGTATAGATGCACCGCCGTGTTCGTCGGCGCCGAAAGAAGCACCCGCTAAATTTATCGGGGAATCGAATCGGTGTTGAGCTCACGTGACGTCAATTTTCCCGCTAAATCTAGTGGAGAAAATGAATTTGTTCATGGGTGATGTGACTTGAAGTCATGCTTGGGAGAAGAGCGTGTTGGTTCAAGTGATGGATGAAGAAAGAATACACAATTAACACTGGGACAACACAACCACATCTTTCAAATATGCGGTTGTGTTGTCCCAGTGTTAACTGTTTATTCTTGAAGTCATGTGGCGTCATTTTCCCCGCTACATTAAGCGGGAAAACTAAATTGGTGTTGAGGTCACCTGGCGTCAGTTTTGCAGCGAAATTTAGCGGGGAAACTGTGGGAGGGGGGTAGAGTATGAAGGAGGAGGTGGAGGGGTACGCAGCAGGAGGAGGAGGAGAGGAGGAGAAGGAGGGTAAAATGAAGAGGAGAAGGGGAGGGTACGGAGGAAGAGGAGGAGCATACGCTACCCTCCTCCTCAAGAGCTGCGCACTAATTTCGAATTACTGAGATTTGCAAAGATCTTTCATTTTTTTCTTTCTTGAATTCTTCCGGGAAACACAGCGTCACGAAATTTTTCTATGATAAATGCATCATCCAAAGACATCTCTGTAAGATGTTCAATTTGTTTGTTTAGGACGTATTTTAATGAATTTTCCACCACCTTGACCTCACGTCATTTGTGGGGAAAATGACGGGTGAGAGATGGGGAATACGATGAAAATGAAATGATTAAAACCAGGCGTCGGGAGCAGCGTCTGAAGGTGCAGCCGACCAGCGAAAGAAGCAGACGACACGCAGACGAAATCCGTTGGCAGCAAAAGCGCCACCGTTATGCAGACGCGATTGTTTACTTTAAGTTTTGCTTTTATTGTCCGCATTAATTGCACGATCTTCCTGTGCTGTGTGTCGCCCCTGGTCGCGTCCACTCTACGAATGTTTTGGGCCGATGGCAAGTGGGGAGGTCGTATATGGTGGCCTGCCTTGAGCGTACAGTGGCTCTGCATTCCCAGAGAAGATGTATTATAGTTGCTGGACTCTTGCTCTCGCATCGAGTACCGTCATCGAGTGCATCGAGTGCAGATGTTTAATCGTACTCGACTTATTGGCTTATTTATACTAACCTCTTAACGCCCGAACAGAGTTCGGAAACATCCAGCTGCAAGGTACAATTTCTTGACACGATTGAAAGAAATTGACATGCCTAATTTAAGAGGTTTTTGCATATTAATGCGTACCTTTTTATTTTTTGTTTGTAACATTCAGGTTCAGAAGCGTCATGTCTCTTTTACTATGGCCACTCGCTGCCCCCCCCTTTTCCCGTGCCTTTACATTCCAAGCTCGCAAGCTGCCGATGCGAAGTGCTACGGTAGATAAGGCTGACCAATCAGTCAAACCATGGCGCCAAAGTAGGACCAGTACCAGACTTCAAACCCACGCACACTTCATCTACTCAGGAATCTCTGATTGCGTAAGCGTAAACCTCGTGATTTCTTTCTATAGAAACCTTGAAAATGCCCTCATACATTGAGAACTACTGGAACATTTCGGACAATGTAAACAATTCAAATCCTATCTTCAAAATACTGAGAACTTAGCGCAAAACGCCGGATAACGCAGCCCCCCCCCCCCCCCCAAGGATTACTTATTGTAGAAACCCTCTCCAAGATAAAGTTGAAGGACAACAAGGTAGTTGGAAACTCCGAAGGAAGTGCATCACAAGGTCACATAATGACTGCCCCCCAACCTCTCCTTTTTCCACCAAACAAAATTACAAAAATAAAATTTATTACCTATTCCATATTGCTCTAAAATACTTTACTTCTCGGTTAAACCCGAATTCTCTCAAATGAACTCAGGAGTACCTGTTTCGCACGTGATTCGACACAAAACAAAGAAAACCATTGGACCTCCGCCGCATACAGCTGTACGCCGGCTCCCGAAAGAGCATGGCGCATTGCTGGCTGAGTACGGGCAAATACGCTCTGCTGCGGCGCCATGACATTCCCAAGGGCAGGACGCAGCGTCCGCCTCGCCTACTGTCGCAGCTGGCGCTTCAGCGCGGTAGAATGAACGACCGAAAACATCATCGATGAAGCAGATTGTCTGAGCCCATAAAACACTTCAATCAAATCCGTGGCGAAGCCAATTCCGGGAGAAGCCAAAGAACACTGCGATCTCCTTTGATTCAATGTGAGTGCATTTCGGTTCTTGTATCTCATTTGCTCCATCATTTCGGCTGTTTTCGTAGTGCACAGATTTGCTCTTATTATTTTTGAGGTGTTTGTGCGAAGAATCGCGGTTGTAACTTACATAATTAATAATGATGAACTGACATAAACAATACTGGTTCATTCATTTACGGTTGAGTGAATTCAGATCATTAATAGAATATTTACGCAATAGAAGGTGTGCTATACAATAGAAGGTGTCAAATATGCATAGCTCTCGGTGTCGTGTATTAGCACACATGATGTACTGAATATCGTAACTTTGACGTATTAAATTCAACCAGTAAGCCGGCTGGACAATCCTTCGTGAAAAACAAAAGCGAAAAAAAATCATTATATACATTTCAGGCGTGCTGCTCTAGACGGTTCAAACACCTGAGTGGTAGTCACATAAAAGGTTGCGCTCCCTAATTATATTTCAATGACCCCTAAAGATAGGTGTCCCGTGGGATTCCAGTTTGGGAATGATATATACTGTTAAAAAAACATAGCGAAGCTTTGCTCTACGGTATTCGAGTGTATCCCAATGTAGAGTCTGTTTTGCCCGTGACACACTAAAATCTCTATATTTTACCGACCTTCCCAATACACAGCGGGCTGCAAAGTTTTGTACCCTTTCTAGTTTTTCTCTATCAGTGATAGTCGGCGGGTCCCACTAAGTGCAGGCATACTCTAAAATAGATAACACATTTGTTTTATACAACAGCTCCCGGGTGACTTGAGGAAAGTTTCGCGTATTTCAGCGAAGAAAACCCAAAAATGTTGAAGCCTTTGCCAGAGTATAATCGACATGTCGACTCCAATGTAACGAAGATGTAAGAAAAAACGCCTAGATACTTAAACTCAGAAACAACTTTTAGACTAATATTGTTTATTTCATAACGAAATTCGCACACAGTTTTTCTTCTGGAAAATGTCATGCATACGGTTTTATCCAATTAAGATTCATCCGCCATTTTTCACACCACGTTTGTATTGCATTCAAGTCCTTTTCAAGGATAAGACAATCAAATTTACAATTAACCTGTTTATATAATACGCAATTGACTGCAAACATTCGCATGCATGATGTGACGGAATCCGAGATATCATTGATATAAACTAAGAAGGGTAATGGCCCCAAACTTATGTTGCGGAACCCCGAATGTTACATCAGAAATACCCGATTTCGTGCCCTCTAGTACCACGTACCGACATCTTGCGCGTGGGTATTCGGAAACCCAGGAGATAACACGAGGGTTGATATCATAACGCCAAAATTTTTCAACCAATAACGCGTTAGGTACCACGTCAAAAGCTTTTTTGAAATCCAAGAAAATGCAGTCGACAGTAGAACGGCTATCCAACGATTCAGCAATATCGTGAGAAAATTCCGTCAATTGCGTGACGCAGGACAACCCCTTTCAAAAGCCATGCTGTTTCTGAAGAAACAAAAATGAATATGCATGTGTTTGGAAATAGACGTGTACAGGACGTGTTCAAGAATTTTACAGCAAACGGAAGTTAATGAAATGGAGCGGTAATTGGAGACATTGTTGCGAATGCCCGGTTTATAAACTGGGACAACAGACGCTATCTTCCAATCATCAGGGAGCGAGCAATAATTCAGTGACTTCATAAAAAGTAATTTTAAATATGGGGACATTGATCGTGCGCAGGATTTCAGTAAAACAGTCGGTATGCAGCCAGCGCCAGCAGCCCTTGAAGCACTTAAGCCCTCCGCAAAAACTGTATCCCGTGAGCATCAAAGAAATATCTTCCGTGGGCGATACATCTGCCGGAGCGAGGCCGTCTGCAGGGCTGTTATTTATAACCGGTAGCAAAAATACAGAACTCAACTGTGGTGTCATTACTTCCCACACTAAAGTTTTAGAGGACAAAATACATTTATATCCTCCCTTGACTACCTCCATGGGTCCCATGATCAGCCAGTGGGAGCCACGCTATCAACCAAGAAGGGAGAAAGGAGTGCTTCGATACCCATGCTTAATTTTATACGTTTACTTCCGAAAGGTTACAGATTGCGTTTGTGGCATTAGTTTTGTTGCCAAATCAAAGCAGACGATGTCTGATGACGAACCTTCTCTTCCTCGCTGAAATAACTTCTAATTTTAAAACATTCTCATAAGAAACTGTGTTAGTGTTGGTAGTTATTTTAAAGGAAATCGGGGTTTTGGCGCATGAAGACAACGGTTCGGAACCGTCGAGCAGACGAATTTTGTCGTTGGCAGCAGACGACGGAGATTGGCACTTTGTTTGAGTAACTTAGTAACCTTCTCAACAGTTATCTTACGACTGCAAATTCTTTCTTACTATTCGTGCGAAACGTCATACAACTTTATTTCCAAGACACTTTACAGAAGGTACGAAAAGTACATTTTTATTTATTCCTCCCATAGACATGCAAGTATTGCCTAGTGTCAAGCAAATATCCGCTGGTGGTGCCACCGTCTGACTCCCGAACCGCGATCCAGCCTACTACAGTGGATATCAGTTGTCCGCCTCTTGACGTGGTCGTATTTCTCGATCTCGCTCCGAAGGTTCGGCACCTTGACATTTGAACTCGTGTTCATGTCCACCATTTCCCTGTATGTGTTCTCGCGTCAGTCGACCCGTAGAAGGTGATCGGAGCTTGGGTCCATTCGTGTCCCCCGCAGTCGTAAGTGGCAACAACGTCAACAAACCGCCTGGTTTTACGTTTAACTGCTCTGGAATATGCCTCTACGAAGCGCTTCTGTGTTTGGCGGTCCGGAAATTACTATGGGGCGAAATTTGTCGGTGCCCCTGATTGAAAACATCCACAGGAAAACTACTTTTCCCTCCTTTCATTATCAGATTGCTCTTCGCTCGTGGGCGAATAGAGTAGATGTACTGGGATTAAGATGATCGCAGCTGTTTTCGCCAACGCATATAGGAGATCTGCGTGCTCGTAATCCTAGTCTAATGTGAGAAAAATTAGCGCCAGCTGTGACTCTGAACGTTCTGCATAGCGCTGTGCTCAGGTAAAGTGATCTTTACTCGGAAACCAAGATCGGCTGCTGAACTCGATCTTTATGCAGAAATGCTTCGCTAGAGCCGCACTGTGGCGCCACTGTCTCTTGTCGCACGCCTCCCTTTGGAATGTGAGGGTGGCGATAACAAAATGCTAGGAAGCTCTAAACAGAAATAAATGCAGTCTAAATTTTTAAAAAGCTTTTAAAATTATTTATGTCGAACTGTTTCTCCCTACTAACGTATTGTAAGCACGGCTTCTAGAAGGAATGTATTCTACTGTATCAGTCAGATTACAATGAATGCTACCAAAACAAACAGCTCCCATAAGTAATAGAAACGTTGATTTTTCTAAGTAATTTAATTAAAATAATCCTGGTATTCTTTCCGAAAACAAAAATTGTATGTTATGCTACACGGAATTACTCACTTAATTATTTTATACGAAGTGGGCAAGACGAGACCTAATATGGCGTAAAAAACACTGGGTTCAGATGACGCATTGCACAAATGTGGAATATGTATGATATTTTAGTTCACTGTACTACCGATCCTGACAGCTATCTTCCCATCTAATGTAGCCGAGCCTGGTAAATGTTCAATGAAGAAGGCAATGAAGACGGCAGTAGTAATGAGTTACCGTTTCGTTAACACAAAACATGGGTGATGGGATAGGTTGTATTGTAAAGTATAAGGCTCAAATGCCAGGAAAACTTAATGCACGCAAGCCAAAGCAATATAAATTATGAATAAGCAGTAGCAAGCAAAATGCGTAAGCGTCCAGGGGCATATAGAAGGCATAACAAGTTACAACCATTCGCACACGATCATAACTAGGAACACATAATCGAAACGAGAGTTATTCCTACCATCGAGTTCAGCAGTAATCGAACCCGGACCATAGCATCCATAGTCCGACATAATTTCTCGGCGCCACGTGTAGAGATGGACGAGAGCGCAAGCCACTGAACTAAATATGACTTTCTGCTGACGGTCACCTGCAGCAGCACGCGAGTGTCCGCAGCGAGTGATATCTTTGTCCGGCAAACTTGTCAGACAAACTTAGCAAACTTAGTCCAGCATATTTTAAGTTCCTAGATAAGAGCTTCTGCACAAGTAGTCGTGCTGATTCTTTGAAACGCTGGCTGCACTGACGGTGCAGGTTTTGGGAAGCGAATGGCGGCGCACGGCAGAAGACTAAACTGAATGACGCCATTTTATTCCAGCGGAAACGGCTTACATATGTGTAAGATGTCGTTACTTGTAAAAAAAGTATCAAAAATCTTTAGCATACTTAGCTCGTAGGCGACACTTGGCGGTTAGTCCTGTTCAGTCCAGCATACGCTTCGTCCGCAGGCGACCATTGGCGGTGAGTCGTACATAGTCCAACATAGTTCTACCTGAATCCATTCACAGCTGACGCTACGATCTGATGCAGTCAATGAAGCAGTGCCAAGGGATGCTTCGTCACGGCGGCCATTTTCGGTGTGGGTTATCCGGACAAACCAACCGGAAAAGCGCAGGATCACTGGCGTCTTTGTTGTGCAGCGATTAGTTGAGCCGGTGATAGCGGAATGTCTACAAAACAAGATGGGTGCCATGACGATGCGCTTTGGCACTGGTTGATTGGTGCCATCAAATTGTAGCGTCGGATACGCTCCGGACCCTACCGTTCATTCGCACTGGAAGCGGATCCTGCGTCTCGCAAAGCGGTTGGCGAACGCGGTTGTACAGAAAGATCCAGTACAACTGCACGCGCACTCGATGACATCAAGTGCGCGTGCAATTGTACTGGATCTTTATACGACCGCGTTCACCAACCGCCTTGCGAACGCGGATCCGCTTCCAATGCGAACGAGCGGTTGAAGTGAAACGGAGAGTAGACTTCAGGTGATGTTGGTACTCAGAAGGCTGGTTGCCTATAGGAGGCGCGTCACGGGGTGAATCACAAAACCTCCCAGGGGATAGCGCAGCGAGGCGCACGACGCTGGAACTTCAGACAATAGTTAATTGATAGAATAAACAGGGTAATAAACATCTTCCCGTCGCGGTTTCTTCAGCTGCAAGGAACTTTTTACAATCTAAGATCACTAAGGCTCAAATCTTGCACACGAACCCACAAAAAAGCAGAACCCGTGGAAAACTTAACAATTAAACATGCTCGTGTCGCACCCGACTTTGAAGACATTTAAACTTGTCTCGATCATTTTTATGAACCCGGATTTTACGAGAGTGTCCAGGTGTTGAGAGCATCCGAAACCACCCAAAGCTGGCCGCAACCAAACATAGCGAATCATAACACACGCATAATACACGCGCGAGGCATCATGTGCTTCCCAATTCTATAAAAAAAAGAAACATTTTTTGGTTAGATTTGTTTGATTTAAAAAGCAAACACCCTGTATATTTCAATTTTCAGCAGCCATATCCCTCGCTTAAAATTTCTACCTGTGCAGCCGGGGTTTGTCGAGCTGTGCCTGTTGGAGTTTTCTGTCCCTGTGACAATTCTTTTTGAACAAGAAAAGTAAAGAACGCATTCCATAATTCATTTATTCATTCATAAGAAACGATAAATATATTCCGCGTGCGTTCTATACAACGCAAGCGTTGGGATGCTGGCAGCCAAAATTTATACATCTTCGTGTGGTTTCTGCGAACATTTACTGAACAAAAATTATATTGTTTCCCAGAAAATACGTCGTCAAACGTGGTTTCAAGCATCATGGCCTTGAGAGGGGTGCTAAAAGTTACTACTGCCACCTTGAGACTTGGAAGTCGCCACCTGAAGGATGTTTCATATAAGACGAGGTTAGAACGCTTCATTTTTTTTTTATTGTTGCAAGCATGTAGGATTAGTGTGCAAGACCAAAGATGCCAGTCTGTAGATAATAGAGTAGCTAAGGCGCGAGGAACACGTGTTACAGTCAAATTCGGGTCAAAAAGCGAGCCTACCCGTCAATACTCAATCATAAGCATGTTGTTCCTGTCACCTTGGAGCAAACGGAAGTGCACATGAACCCAACTTAATATGGTAACCTTGGAATCGCTGGTGCATTTTCACCCACCGAGAAACGCGCAAGTGGTCTGGAGGCCTGAGAGAACTTTCGATTGGAGCACCTACTCATTTATACTGCAGGTTATATATACCTCAAACCTTCGGCTCAGACAAAGTTTGAGCCGAAAGTTAGCGGAGCGCGGCGATTGGTCTTCGGTAACAAAAGCATGGCGTCATTATCGCGAGAGTCTAATCGGCCCCAACTTTGTGCTTGAGAAGTCTAGGCCCCGGAAGCACGTTTTTTAGGGGGGGTGCTTTGTTTTTTGAGTGAAGCGCTCGAGCGGGCGCATCTTGCGTGCACGCGACAGCTCGCACCGCAGGTACTGACACCGTTATCTCGGAAAGTTTTGAATTCGGCCACCATGAGTTACCTTTCCCGGACTCTACTTCATTCCGAGTCACTAGAATTGACATCCACGAATACACAAAAGCAATAAATTACAGCGGCTGGTATATTAAAGTGTCAAAAATTAAGTTGGGTTGCAGCTGCTGTTATGCAACGTTGCCTCAAATAAATAAGGAAGGTATGCTTCGGCTTAACATAACAAGAATAAACTAAGTAAAGGCGTTTGCCACCTTCGAGGATGCGTCTTCCATGGAAAGTACACCTTTCTTTGTTTTTCTAGCTGCGTTGAGCGGTAGTTAACTTTACCTAATGACCTCCCCCGGCTTTTGAAATAGTTTTTGCATAAAGCAGTTAGAAGCAAAACTGGTTGTGTTGAGGCCATATTAAAGTGCACACGCCATTAAGCGTGAATTTTATCATACCAGAGCGAAAACTAAAAGTTTATATCTAATATCCAAACTGCTCAATATCGATATGAAGCCCAGAATAGTATACAATGTTAACCTTAGAATTGTTTCGTTTTCAGGAGTTACAGTTCGGACGCCTTGGGAAGCATGGAAACCCAAGCCCTGAGAGATGTCTACAAGAACAAATTTCTACCCCTGACCTATATGGACACATATGGTCGTACATTCAGGGTAATTGACACTTTCCACATAGAAGAACTTCATCGCATATTTCAAACAGGTAAATTACATTTAGCGTTTTGGAACGTCAAGTTTTCTTACGTTCCAGAGTTGTACCTCCCCTCATGATGACCCAACGAAGAATTCGTTGATTTGCTGGCTATTGGTACACGGGCATGGTACACGTTGGCGGCGAAGAGCGGGCACTCTGTCGAAGATGAAGACAGTCCCTGATTTGCGTTTTAAAGGCTGTCAGTGAATGAAAACAAACTGCGTTTGTTGCAGACATGATGACAGAATTGTCCGCGTCTCATGCATGTTTGAAGCAAGTTTGCTTCCCACACATTCGAACATCTCTGCAAGCTCTCTTTTGTATTCTGTAATAGCCGCAGCTTAACACATCATACGAACGACAATCTGCAGACACTGTAATCGTCCTGTTTCTTCCTTGCATGATAATCACACCACCATGGTCATGAAAAAAAAATTGCGAACGATCAGACAAAGTGCGCTGCGATTGACAGCGGTATATAGCTGCTGCGCTGTGGAAAGCCATGAAGAAGGAGATGTTTCAATCGGCCAGTGTGTTGTAAAAATGTTTGCGACGGATCCTTTTGCTTTCGGTGGAATTGATGTAGGAGACGTGCCGTGAGCAGATGTGTGCTTTGGCGGAAAAATTGTGCGAGATGTTCCGTATGTTTAGAAAGGACACAGAAACGCGCTTTTATGTTTGTTTTTCTTTTTTTTTTTGCTGAAAGATTTTTTTGTTGTTTTTTAGAACGACAGCGCCCGAAATTGTGCCTGTGGTGGAAAAAGCCGAAGTGCGTACGCGAGCTGTTTTGTAGTGGCGCGGGAATACACGAGAACGGAAATCTGGGCGGCGGCAGTGGGGAGGCGAGGAAGCGTGTCCGCACAACGCTACCACGCGGGGATTCTCACAAAGGCGGCTACTCGGAGAGGAGGGGGGGGTGAAAGGGAGAGCGTCTCTGGAGTAAGTACAGCGGCGACCTACAGGAGGGACGAGAGGGGGGAAGCGAAAAGAGATCCTTGCCGTGTGGGACGGGCAGAGCAGAACAGTCCGTCTGCTGGGAAGTGGGGTTTTGCGTTCGAATATGATAATTTCTTGTCGGGAACGAGCACTAATAGCTACCGCTCTAAAACGAAAGCGTCCCAAGAAGAAATCACGAACGGAACAGCGTGAGCGTAACTGGACACGCCCTACATTTCTTAAGGAGTGAGCGTTGAAAGAGGCGGATGCAGTTGTTTCCAGAGAGTTGGGGTCAACGCATCAGATATTTGTGGAAAATACCTCTCCCACCCTTTTTTCCCTCCCTAAATTTTCGCACGTGCGGAATTCATAGGACGGGTCAGGACATCCTGCCCCCCCCCCCCTCTAAATACGCCACAGACTGTAGATAAGAAAGTCGTACAGAGCCAACGTTTCGGCATCACCTAAATGAGGTGCAAGCGGACCCCCAAGCTTGTGGGCGAATGCTGTGTTAACTTTCATCTGGAACTCCCGTTCCCAGCAACGGAACACGAGACCTAGCCGAATGCTGTCGCAGCGCTCGCGTACAAACTGTGCCCCGCGTTGACCTTCTTTTAGGCGACACCGAAGATGCAGCACTTGGGTATTGCTTTATCTGAGGCGAAGCACCAAAGGAAGCACGTGCAGGGGAAACCAAGCTGCAAGGGAGACAAACTAACCAAAGGGCACACAAGGTGCCCGCCATTCACGCAAACGCTTTCCGTGTCTTGACTTGTTCTCTCCTTCAAATCTAGGCCTTCTATTGACAAGTAACGCTATAGTGCCAAATCTTGGCACGTTGTAATTGGAGAACAGCCTTGACCTGCGTTTTGCATTGAGCGAGGTGTGTATAATATTCCACCTCAGCAGATACATTAATTGTGAGAACGAGATATGACACGCACGTGAACTGGGATATTTAAGAAAGAAAAGAAATAGCAGAAAAATGTTGAATCTTTGTTTGTTGGCTTGGCAAGAATGAAACTCTGGTATACTTTCCATGGGTCTAGCTCAAGGTGAGACTCTGCTGGACGTGGGCAGTGGCCCGATGATCTTGAATGCGCTCTTGGCCTCCAGTCGATTCAAGCATATTGTGCTGAGCGACTTAGTCGAAGACAACAGGCTCGAACTCAACAAGTGGCTCAAGAAGGACGAAGATGCCATCGACTGGACCTTCCGTGCTGAGATGATTGCTGCCTTGGAAGGTTATGGGTATGTTGAGGTTTATAAATCATTGCCCCATAAGAGCATATTAGATCAGTTGCTCTTTATTTGACCTAGCGCCATTTTAGGGTCATCTTTGAATATTGCTAAAGCCACCCCACCCACCCGGACCTGAGAACTTATCTACCTGGGATAATACTGAAAACAGTTCCTAAGCGAGGCAACCGTGATTGTCTTGTTATACGGTACCAAAGTGTACTCACAATGCTCTGCTATTCAGCCGTTTACAAAACGCGGTAAGGACCACGAAAAGTGCTCATTTGAGATCAGGTTGCCGGCATCGTGGAAAGAAAGTACCAGGTTTTCTCGAGAAAATGAAGCCCGGATTTTTGTAGCAATTCCTCTTGAAACTCGGCATCTAATCAGTTGTTGAAAAATAAATTTCCAAATCGCCATAAAGATTAGGCCACATCCCAAGCTCTTCGTGTAAGATGAGTGGCCGCTGTACGACAGCACTTCCAATCACCAGAAGAACATCTTCACTTCTTGATCATACATGTGCAGGTTACTCCAACAAAGTAACTAAATAGCGTTACTCGTTACTCTAAAAGTAAATAAATACGTTGCTCGTTACTAATTCTCAAAAGGAACCCGTTATTTTGCCTCAAAGTAGCGAGTGACTTTTCTCGTTACTTTGACGACCAAATACGCAACTGCTTTTGTTTCATAATTTGTTTTCTTTTCAGTAGTCGATGCACTTAAGCAGTAGCTGCTTTTCAAATTTTTTATCAGGTATGTTTCCCGCTTCATTTAGAATACATCTTGGGCAACGCTGAAGGTCATTTTTCTGACGCGCTCGAAGGAACGGCAGTGTTGTGCTTCAGGAAGAGCTGGTGAATCTGGAATTCCTCTCTCTCGTTTGGTATCTCTGCTTCTGATGTTCTAAGTTGACAATAGGCTCTGTGCCTTCTACTTTGGCAACCACCGGGTTTACATTCGGTGTGTACACGATTTTGGAAGGTTTAACCAAAGAACCTTAATGTGTTCTTTCGGTGAAGGACCATTCCCGCCTGTACTATATATAGCTTGCTGTACTGTCATACAGTTTAGTTGTTTTTCGAGATGCCCATCTGCCTTTATTGCAATAGGCGCATACTCAGGTAATAATTAAAACGTGTCTGTCTAAAGGTTGTGGTACACTTTACTCCTCAAAAGTAACGAACTACTGTTACTCGTTACTTGGCCCTGAAAGTAACTATGCACGTTGCACGTTCCTTTTCAACAAGAGTAACCTAATACGTTACTCGTTACCGGAAAAAGTAACCAGATTGAAGTAACTCGTTAATTAGAAACGCGTTGCGTACAAGTCTGCTCTTGGTGTATTGATCAATGGTCTCGACACGCTCGCTTAGCCAAACCTTCGGTTGTAAGATGACATGGTGCAGAGAACCTGAACGAGAAAACTTGTGTGAGGTTGCAAAAGTCGCATTTTTACAACATTAACTGCGTGAATGAAACATATTTTATACAAACGTGACTTGCGCGCGACAGTTCTGGAATCGAAATGTCAAAATCAAATTCTGGAATGGCTCCGTCGTTACGTCATCGCGTCTACTTTCGTTTCCTGTAGCCTTTCTGCCTTGTTTGCTTTAATCTCTTAAAAACAGTGACGCCCGGTTGCTGTGCCGCAAGCGAGCGCGATGTTGGCAATGGTTCAAAAAATCAGGGGTCATTCTTGGTACCAAACGCCTTTTGGGAATTTGAGAAGGAATTAGTTAAAGGTTCGCAAAGGTCGGTTCTGGAACCGTACGAGACGCCTTATCGACAGCCAAAAACTGCCGATGAGGACGTCATCAAGTCGTCGGTAGTTTCGCCTGATTCAAGTCTGTGGCGCCTCGACAATATGGACTGCCAAGACCGCGTTTCATGCACCGAGCGGTTGACCTGTAGGAATCGCCTCCGGCCACGCCGTCTTATCCGCTTCATTCTTTGGAAGCTTCTGTAGTGGCACTTTTGGATGTGATAGTGCTGGGACAGTCTTTGACGCAGCACCCACGAGCCATCTTCCCTCACGTCGCCCATCAAAGCCCGCTGCCTCTTCGCTTTAAACTGCACCGTTTTTAAACTGTTTTGGAAGCTTACGCCGGCCTTAGCCTTCGCGGGGCGAAATTTGAAACCGAGCCCCTGATCGACGAGGACAGGAGGGAAAGAAGAACAACACTTCCGGTTAGAGGAAAACAACAATAAGAAGGAAAAAAACGCGTAGTATCCGTCAGACCACTCTTGACGTCACCGAGTAGCACGAGAATTTCAAACTCGGTTTTCTTAGAATATTTTTTTTCCTGCAAATACGCTGTTTTTTAAGCTTCACATTTTGATTGTGATGTCTTAGTAGCATCTCCAATTGCTTGCTGAATTAAAAGAAATTCATTTTGGGGCGCCAGTGCCCCTTTAACGTTCTTGGATTTCTTGGATATTTCGCGGATGAGCAGAGTTACACCGCACCTTCTCTCCTTGCTAGTGAGGCCACCATTCTGCTGCCTTTCTGTGATCCTTTTCAAACCAATCCTTCCGAGGTTGACCTTTAGATAGGACTTAGTACAGCTAGCGCGCTCCTTCATGGTGAGCGATGAGAACCTCTCGGTTTGATTTTTGTGCGTTCGCTAGACGCCATCGTGCATCTCCGCATTCTGGGCTGTTGTGATATTCTTGGAAAGCTGACGAAACTACTTCGAAGTTAAAGAAAACGCAAAACTTTCTGTCGTAAAAAAAAACAGAGATGTTCAGTTGTTTTTTTACAGTTTTGTTCGTTTCGCCATTTCCTGGTTGTTTACATGAAGAAACTGGGTGCCAGGTGGGAATGATCCTTTGCCCAAGTTACCCAATCACCAAGGAGCATGCTGCGTGTAGATACACGCGCATGTAACTACACGCGCATTAACTAAGCAGTAACCACTGCAGACGCCAGCACGTGCAACGCGCGCTGCACGTGCTGGCGTCTGCAGTAGTTACTGTATACTAGAGCAAAATACTAAACACTAATTTAATCTTGCATGCGATTGCCAATGCAAGATGAAAGTTCTGCAGTGAGACCGTTCAATCCACCTGATCTGAGCTACACACGTCGCAGGTCTGAGGGCACGCTAAAAAAGTAACCCCAAAACGCCAAATTCCTGTTACAGTTTTTCTTAAATTTTACAGCACATATATGTGCACAGCGTCAGCAATATTACCTCCATAAAAGCTAACATGCGCTTCGTTCTGCTTTTCAGCGACGTCAAAAAGGGAGCGTTAGAAATACTTGAGCGCACGCGCTCGGCCATCCATAAAGTGGTTCCCTGCGACGTCCTCAAGCCCGGAGTGCTCCCTCAGGAACACAGGGAAACCTTCGACGTCATTGTTTCCTCGGGATGCCTGGAATCGGCCACGGCAGACCACGAATCTTTTCGAAGAGTGGTCTGCAACGTGGGAACACTGGCGAAACCCGGCGGCCTTCTTATCCTTGTGGGCGCGGGTCGTGTCAAGAGCTATCCTGTGGGAACCGTGGATTTTGCTCACGCGAATGTCACAGAAGATGTGCTGAAGCAAGCCGTGACAGAAGCCGGTTTTGAGATGAAGGTGTTCCTTTCCAAAGCATTTCCGAAGTTTATGGAAAGTAGTGATGAATTCTTGTTTGTCCTGGCGGCCCGTAGAGTATGACTTAGCTCATGAAGCTACTGAACTTCGTGCGAGATATTTCGCTTTTGCGCGGTCCTGCTCTCTTTAACTCGCGACATGCGTACTTTCGGGAACAAAAGTGTGGTGATTCTTCCTCTCATTGCGAAATGCATTAAAGTTGTATCAAATGTGATCTCGTTTATGTTTGAAGCAAGGTTTAGGTACTTAAGGGCCGTAATATGCAATACTCGCGCTGTTTCTCTGGTTTCTATCTTATTTAGCCTTCCACTGGCATGTAAAGATGCTGCTTTTCGTCAACTGTTTTGTTTCACCTTGAACTCTTTTAATGAAGTAAAACAAACAACAGTCTAATAGTCTTGCTCATGTAGAAAGTTGATATGGACAACAGATTTATTTACTGTGTTTCCATGCGGATTCGTATCACGAGACGAACTATTTTGTTAAAACAAAGGCGCATGCCGTGATGCTTGTAAAAAGCCGTAGGGTGATTTCAAATATGACTGTGCCGTGGTTTGGCTAATCCCGATGACATTTTTAATGAACCGATCTCACCGAGTGTTGGGTGCATACATGACGCCGCCATAAGTTTACTTCACAGAAGACTGGTGGCAGTGCACGAGACAGCTCCTGCTGAATCGTTCTCCGTTGGCTCAGAGCCCCAACGTAATTGTTGCACGTGCAAAAGAAACGAAAGAAAAAAAACAGTTCCTTTGATGCATTGCGGCGGTGGTGGCGTCGGCAAACCGGTGAGATCGACATATTAATTCGATTCGTTTCTTTTCCACATTGCCTAATTTGCAGTATAAACGAATCCACAGAGTATATTTGCGGAGAAAGTTACTCGGGACATAAAACGTTGTCTGTCATAAACATAGGGTGACTCAACTAGGCTTGCAATCCTGTTCGGCCGAGCAGCTGTCGCGGATTCTACCATCTAGAGTTACCAAGAGGCTCTGGAAAGAGCATTGAAACCTGAATTGCGCTCCGACACCTCTGGCCAAGCGGTAAGTGAACCACGCACCGAGCGTGGTGCACGGAGATCTCGTTCAGTGAGTAGGGTTGGTGTACGAGAGAGAGGGGAACGGCGGACGCCGAGTTTGGGGCGTTGTTTGTGTTTGGGTCCTCGACATATATATATATATATATATCTCTTGAACAGTTCTCCTTTGAAGATGGATAACACTGTTTCTCAAATTTGGTGGCGAAACCCGGGAACATGATAAGGAAAGTGGTGTCAACGAAACCGGTGAGTTATCAACGAGAACATGAAGCGCCTGAAGGTGCGACGTGCATACAGGAGGAGTCAGAAACACCCGCTTGATTAACGAGGTAAGAGGAACTCTAGAATCACCTGAACCAGACCTTGAAGCTCTCAGCATGCTATACGAACGACTTAAATTGAGTAACACCAAACTAACGAAGCTAAACGAGCAGCTACAACCTTTAGCACCTGCTGAAGAACTCGGTGTCGAATGCGACGCAACCATGGAGTACGAGGATACTGCAACGGGTACGCTAGCGCAGTTGGATTTTAAATTCAACACAGTGGAGGGCTCCACGTCACGATCAAATGAGTCACTGCAATGAGACGAAGCGTTGGGAAGCGGCACCAGATTGCCAAAGCTGCAAATGATTACTTTTAACTGAGAACTCGGCAAGTGGCAGGGATTGTGGGATCAATTCAGGGCGACTGTTCACAATAATCGCAGCCTGACTAATGTCGATAAATTTCGCTATTTGTGATCTCAACTGACGGGAACAGCTGCCTCGGCTTTGTCAGGGCCTATGGTTACGGACGAAGGTTACGCAGAGGAAATCGAGCTACGGAGGAAGAGATTTGGAAGCAAGAGTAAGATCGAGCAAGAGCACCTGGACAAGCTCAGGACGGTGCACCACGTGAGCTCATCAGACGATGCCGTGGGACTCCAGAAGCTTTACGACCATGTCCAGAGTAACATTCGTGGATTGACGCCACTGGGTGTTCTTTCGGCGTCCTGTTAATTTATAATATGTGAGATTTTTTTTTTTTGAAGGCGATGTTTAGTTGTTTTGTTGTTGCTTACCACCGACACAGAAGCTACAATAACACAGTGGACGCTGAGACTTCAGATAACACGGTAACCAAGAACTTGGGAGTACTTTTCTTCGAAGTTGAAACTAGAGAGTATAACGAACACAACGTATTTGCTGGTAGAGACAAGAAATCGCCAACTCACAAGGGAAACAACCCAAAGCTGCTCCCAACCTCTGTGGCCCTCCTTACGCAAGATGGCCTCTGGAAACTGCTTTTTCTATAACTCTGGAACAACATGGGGCCATCGCGCGAGCGATTGCCCACGAAAAATGACATGCGAAACCTGCAAGGGAAAGCATGTCACACCAATGTGTGATCCTCGATTTGCAAAGAAGGTTTCTGGGATCCAAGACAGCGAGGTGAAGAGCACAAGTATTCACACAACTGTAAAAAAAAAAAAACGGCAGTTGTGATCGCGGCTGGTTGATTGACGACAAACGAATGCAGTTGTATCAGAGGCGTCATCGACAATGGAAGGGAAGATGCCGCAAAGAAGCTGAATCTGGAGGTGACTGGAACAGAGAACCTGAGCGCAGTGGCGTCACGAGGGTCAGCGGCACCCGGGGCGGTAGCTCAGCCGCGAGCCTCGCTGCGCCGCGCCCCCCCCCCCCCGCTCTCGTGGTCCGCCGCGACACCCCCTGAGCGCTGCACCCGGGGCCGTCCGCCACCCCCCCCTCCGCATCCCCCCTTGTGACGCCACTGCCTGAGCGTCAATGCTTTCAGGGGAAACAGTCGTTCTTCAAAGATAGATAACACTGGTTCTTCCACAGCAGCCAGGCCAACCCAGTAGTAATGGGCTGGGTCACTGATCTGTGTACGAGGCATAAAACGGACAGTGACCTCCACCTAGATTGCGTCTAACAAAGTAACATATTCCACGAAAAAAGTCATTTTCGGTGAACAAATTATAAAGAAAAAATAGCTTTTATGTGTACGATTCTGCGTGTCCCGCGTTTCCTGAGTGTCTCATGTTGTCAATGGCCATACTTCTGTTGTTGTTTGTTGCTGTTGGTGGAGCTGGTGTTCTTGTTGTTTGTTGTTTGTTTGTTGTTGGTGGAACTGGTGTTGTTGTTGTTTGTTGTTGGTGGTGGAGCTGGTGTTGTTGTTGCTGTTGTTGTTGGTGGAGCTGGTGTTGTTGTTGCTGTTGTTGTTGGTGGAGCTGGTGTTGTTGTTTGTTGTTCTTGGTGGAGCTGGTGTTGTTGTTGCTGTTGTTGTTGGTGGAGCTGGTGTTGTTGTTGCTGTTGTTGGTGGAGCTGCTGTTGTTGTTGCTGTTGTTGGTGGTGGAGCTGGTGTTCTTGTTGCTGTTGTTGTTGTTGCTTGTTGTTGTTGTTTGGCGCTGTTGTTGTTGTTGTTTGTCGTTGGTGTTGTTGTCGCTGTTGGTGGTGGTGGAGCTGGTGCTGTTGTTGTTGTTGTTGGTGGTGTTGGTGGTGTAGCTGGTGTTCTTGTGGTTGTTATTGCTGTTGGTGGAGCTGGTGTTGTTGTTGTTGTTGTTTTTGCTGTTGTTGTTGGTGGAGCTGGTGTTGTTGTTGTTGTTGCTGTTGTTGTTTGTCGCTGTTGTTGTTTGTCGCTGTTGTTGTTTGTCGCTGTTGTTGTTGTCGCTGTTATTGTTGTTGTAGCTGTCGTTGCTGTCGTTGTTGTCGTTGTTGTTGTTGCTGTTGTTGTTGTTGTTGGTACAACTGGTGCATGTTGTTTTTTAGGTTCAAACGGCATTCGAGTATATAGTACAAAATTACTAAGTATAATGAAAAAAATCTGGGAGCTCCGTTTTCATAATTCTTGCAGTTTATGCTTTATTCACCGACTGATTTCTTAACGACAAATGAGTCAAAGGTGGGCTTTTCCATAGGGCCGTCGCAGGCATCGTCTTCGTCGTTTTCAAGCTAATTGCCTAATTTGATTACTGGTGAGATTTCTACTTTTCTTGGACGCCATGCTTTGAAAATAAGCAACAGCAAACGTTTTCTTACATTTAGATATTCATCAAAGTATTGAACACTTAGGACAAGCCGGCATCAGACGTACTCGCCTTTGCATGTAGATTTTTGTTACAATAAGTCGCCTATACTTTTTTTAAGGTTAAATGCCTCATTGGTATGATATACCCCAATACCACATAGAGTGCGCACCGCGGTTCTTACGCTGCAAAGCGAGCCGGAAAATTCGGCACTTGCATATAGAAAGCTCAAACTTTCGCCCAATGGGCACTGAGGTGGTAGATTTTACCGTGCCAAATTTCCAGAGCGTAGTTCTATTGCTGTATAAAATGAGACCAGGCAACAAAGGACGTATTCAAAGAGTGATGAAAAATTTTCGAAAAATTCATTATCGATGTTAACTATAGTTTTCTCAAAATTATCGCAGGTGTCAAAAACTATCAATAGAGGACAATCGATATCACAATCGATAGCACTATCATAGCTTTCTACTGATAGTTGATAATAGATAGTACTACAAAAAGTTGACAATCGATAGTTGACTATCCATACTACATCGAAAGCTTGGCTCTGGTTTGACTGTGGATACTTTTGAAACTCTACTTTCAGAAAACTATTGAGTGCTACAAAAATTAAAGCACGACCCAGAAAGAAGATGACAATGAATATTACCGGCGGACAATGCGGGGTTCTGTGCAAAACATCAAATCAAATGAAAACTTAACACGAAGTTGCATTATCATACAAATAATTTAGAGATAAAAAGAGAAAGGGAATTTCGATTCTTTTTCAGCGGACATATTATGTATATTCATTGGGTATAAATTGTGGGAACCTTGGGGTTCCCTAATCCCTATCTAGGTCTAGCTTCGAGCAGGCTGTGGGAGTCGTCGTCACCAATGGCGGCGGCATCCCGGATACAGGGAACCGAGGCCGAATTCCCCGAAGGGGCCGGTTCTCCCTTGCCCATTTTGGGTGAACGCGCCTTCGGCACACCCTTGAGAGTTATAATGGACGCGACTGCTAGTGGCTTCCCCGGGCGCGTCCATTCTCCGAGGCTACATAAGCTGGCCCCGAAGGAGTGCCAGGGGCTCTCGTCGGCGGAGGCCCTGGCTCTACGGAGCTCGGTTTTTCTTTGTGGGCCTCCGACTTCCCGTGAATCTGTCTAATGCGGCAGCGCGGGAAACCGACCGGGTGATACTGGCAAATGAGCCAGCGCCCAGACTTTTCTTATTTAAGAGCGAAGCGTGTTGGCATTTCAGTCAATAAACACGTCTTTATCCGGACCCAAAGAACCTTCTGTGTTTCTAAGTGGTACCCCCCAAAAGGGAATCCCACATTTGGCGCCCCAACGTGCGGCTTTCCATGGACTGCAAAGACAGCAGCATCCATCTCCTTTCGCTAAGATAGCGAACCAGGTCAATTTCCGGCCAAGGATCAAACAGGTGGACAAAGGGAGAGGCGAACGCCCAACACCCGATGCCACTTAACGGCTTAGTGGCCACGTCAGCCGCGCACGGACACAATGCAGTGTCTTTTCAGCCGAGCTCGCTTCCAAAACGGAGGTGACTCAACACCCGGAATGCATCCGAGGCATTCCCGTTCGGGACGACGCCAGCCTAATTTGCTGGGAAGAGCGCACCTGCGCTTTCCGAGGTCAACCCCGTTCTCGAACAAAGTACGGTGACGCAACAAGAAGCAAGTGCAGCTTTTTGCCTTCGAGACGGCTCGCGGGGCCCACCCAGAGTGGACACCCCGTCAGCGCACAAACTAAAAGCGTATCTCGGAGCGAGAAAATGCGCTGTGCCTGCATCCCCCACTGCTAGAATACGCAGCGCGGGTGATTGCGACGAACACCGGTCCCAGCCTAGCGAGGGTGCGGAGACCGCCGATGGTGCCCTTCGTCGCCGCGTCGACGGACCAGTAGCCATCAGGTGGACCAAGCGACCCCCGGAACAAAGGCCCCCAGGAAAACTGAGTGAGTCGAAATGATTTCCTTTTACTCCGTCTTTCCTTCCCGCTATCAAGGGACAGAGGACTGGCGTGAGCACGGTTTTCGGCAACTAGATTTTAGTATGTTCCGTTTACCCGCGATCGACTCCGGCCAAAAGTCAGTGAGCGTCGCATGCAACGATAACGTTAGGAACCTTTGAGGGCCACCTATCGAGTTGCGACCCCGTAAAAGCGACGTTACTTGTGAAAACGCCGCGGGGTCCGGGAGCAGTTCAATCGTGCCACCGGGCAGTGCAACAGGTTGAACAGGGCGCGCCAGGCTGGAGTGACACCGTATTGCGCGCACTTCAAAATGCATAAAAAAACGATTGGGCGTGAAAATGGCTGAGATGTCACCACTCAAGCAAAAGCGCGCGTGTGTATGAAGGCACTCTAGTGCCCAATTTGTGGCAGATGGCAGATGTGCGATGAGCGAAGAAGACGACGAAGCTGAGGCGGTACGCTTTTCCCGAACTACAGTAATATCTAGGAAGGACGAGACGAGGCCATGTCCGCTGGGCTCTATACTCAGTATTCACCTTATGTTGTACCGCAGCGAAGGTTAGAAGCGCGAGCTCATAGCGTTGGCAGCTGCCCTTGGTGCACGAGAGCTTGTGCCGCCGAGGTGTGCCATAGAGCAAGGAGCTCGCGCTTGTAGCCTTTCCTGCGGTACAACACAAGGTGAAACAGAGTATAGACATGAAGCGCGTGTGTCGCCGGCGCTTCGTTCTTCTTTATTCAAGCCTCTTGCCACAGTTCCTAGGGCTCAGAACAGCAGCGCTACGGTGTCGTCTACGCGCAAAATCTTCACGCGGTGGCCGCCGCTCTTGCCACTACAACTCTCTAGAACACTGTAGCGAGAGCATCTATCGTCGTCGGGGAGGTCTCGGCCATCGGGTGGTAAATGATGATGATGATGGTGGTTGTTCTACACACCAAATTCATTGTTGTGGAAATGCTCGAGATACGTGCCGCGCGCTACTTCTAGGAAGAACATGGCGTCTAAAATCTAGCTCAGTGTTGCGCCAAATACTTTGCTGCGCTGTGCCGCCATGATCTTCCCAGGATTGCACGTTGCACGTGCATCGACGCCTTTTGCGCTACTTTTGAAACATGAAGGGGCTTTAGGTGGAATCGGAGACGACACCGCCGCGGCCGCCGCGAACATCCACGTGCACATGCGCGTGGACTGGCGCGGACCTCCCCTCCGTCAGGGCTGGATTCAGCGCTGCAGGTGTCCTGTCCAATGCAAATAAGCGGAGTGGAATGTATTGCCCCTAGTAAAGTATTTGTTTTCCCCATCGCCGTTCCCCCTCGCACGACCACGTCATCTACGGTAAGACCGCAAGACGCCAATAGGGAGTTTTCGTAGACCGCGGTTCCCCTCCCCCGCTAAGCCCTCCGCAACGAAGAAGCCGCTACTGCGCCTGCGCGCCGATGGCCTTGATTGTAGAGTTCCGGATATCGTATAGCGGGTTGCGGAGAGCGTTTCGGGACGGCGAAAACGATCTACGAAAACTCCCTAAAGGCGCTCTATAATATAACGCGCTCACTCCATGACTCACTCTATGCACCCCCCCCCTCCTTTTTTTTTTTTTTTTTTGCCGCCGCCTTGGATTGGATTGGATTTAGTGGCGTCCCCTTCGTAACGAGTGGCCGCTCGTCGGAAGTTCCGGTGAAGGCCTGCCATAAGCAAGCTTGATTGTGATTGAGCCTCGTGGTCAATTTTCTGTGACATTCCGTGGAATAAAACGTTTTTGAGGAAATTTCAAAATTCTAGTTGATTTGAGTTTTACGACACCCAGTTTATTACGTACCTCGGGAACATTACGATATTTTGTCAAGAATAGCAGAAATTGACGATTTCGTGAATATGGCCCATAGGATTCAATACAAAAACGTTTGTAGAGCCGTGGAATAAAAAAAGCTATACGTGTCAAAAAGTTTAATCACTGCTTATTGATATTAATGCGAAAGCATTAGCTGTCCCATGGAGCGAAGCCGGTGTTGTGTGTAACCGTCTGTAGCAGAAAAACGACACCTACAAACGCAACTCTCATTGGCTGCGACGCTCATATATCAGATGCATCGTCACGGAAGCCGGCCTGGCGCTCAAGGTCAAAGCGGACGCGCTTCAGAAACAAAACACAAAGAAAAGCGCAGCAACGCAGATGCATCGTCACGGAAGCCGTGGAGCCGGAGGGGGCGCCGCGCCTGCGCAGTGGGGGAGCGTAATGTCACCGCCGGAGCGCCGTCATGTGAAAAAGGACGACGTGGCGCATTACTTGTAGGAATACGCTGCGTGTAGGAATGCTTTCGCATTCCTATACTAAGCAATCTCAAGTGTCTTTTATGACTGTCATCTAAAATGTTCCCGGGGAACATTGCGATGTTCATTGTTCAGTTGAAATTATCATTTTAGTACATGCGCCGAGACGTTCGATCATGTCCAAGAAAGTGCGGATGGTAAGAGCCCAGACCAAATAGCCGAAAAAACCACCAAAGCTGGAAATTTTTTTATTTTTTATGTGTCAACACGTCGCTCGGTCTGTTCGTACGACGAAGTCCAAAGTTGCCTCACGAACTGGTCGCCCTTTATCAGACGGTAGCGATCGTCTGCACTTTGGAAAACGGTCGAATGTACCCGGCGCGGCTTGGGACCCAAACGAAAACAGATGCCACCGACTTTAAGACGTTGAGTTCTGCGCACCCGTCTAGGATGTACATCTACGATGCGCAAGAGCCGGGCAGATTTCGAAGTTGCAACACATACTAGTTGCCTCGTGAACCGCGGGCGATTGCGACATATCCTTGTTTTATGAGTCCGGACCAAAGTGGATTGGTGCTAAAAAATGCACGCCGCAGTAACTCAGAACCGTTTTTCTTTTTTCTTAGTTCGAACCCCTTTTAAGATTTTTAGTTACATTAATCCGAAACTAATTTCGTATGCGAAAGTCCTTGTTCGGCCGAAACGCGAACTGCGAGGACGGTAAGCGATTAATAATTACTACTTTTATAATGCGATATCGCCGTTACGGCCTAGCACCGTTTCATTGTTCGGCCAGACAATAGAAGCGCTAATGACTCTTTTTTTTGCTTATTACTTTAAAGAGTCTTTTATCGAGCCTCGCCAATCCCCAAAAGACAAAGCGATAAAAAAAAAACAGCAACAAAAAGTAAAACAAAAGCGGTGTTGCTTCTTATCGCGTGAGAATGGCACCTCAAAATCGCATATTTTATTTTCCTTCCTGTCCGTCGTCAAACAATAAACGCCGCTTAAAAAAAAAAAAAAAGGAGATGGGAGCGTTTAATGTAAAGGAGCTTCCAACGATCCCGACGCGCCCCAAAACGTGGCGGATGTGACGTCATAGTCCCGGATCACAGACAAACCGAGCCGACCAACTGGATAATAATAATAATAAAATAAATAATAATAATAATCCATTTATTTTTCCAACAAAAAGCGGTACCTCCCACGAGCCGCCATTGCTAACAGCCGAAACAATCCCCGTCACCATAGCAACGGACCGCGACGCCGGATCACGTCACCGCATATCGACCAATGGGGCAGCACTACCCTCTGCGAGCCGCCATTGTCGTCTGCCAAACGATCCCGGCCACCGTGGCAAGCAAAAGGACGGACCGTCTGCTTTGAGGAGGCGAGAGAGCAGTGAGCCTAGATTCAAGAGACTCAAACCATGGAGATACATTTGAGCTTGTGTGCATCCTTTCGTTGCTTCGTGGTGAGGAGAGAAGAGGGCAGAGAGGTGCATGGAGCACTATAGTAAGTTACAGGTCAAGAAGGTAGCGGCAAATGCCCTCAAAGGGAATCATATATCCCTCCGCCACCTCCGCATCCAATAGCGTCCCATCGTTTCCGTGACGTCGCGGCCAACGCGCGAGGAGGGTCTTGCCTTTCTGTACATATTTGCTTTATCTTTCGATTTTGACTTAGCATTGTGGAAGCCACGAGAGGGAGATTAGAGTTTTCCCCTCCGATGGAAACAAATACGACTTTCGAGGATTAGCTTCCCCCTCCGATGGATACAAAGGCATGCTTTCAGGGGCTCGGTTCCCCCTCCGATGAATACAATGGTTGCCTTCTTAAAAAGTGGGATCGGAGACAAGTTGGAATCCATTGAAGCGGAACAAAGAGCGTTTCCAGTGAACTCTTCTTTCGACTGCGGAGGGATTTGAAACGGCCGCATCACGCTTGTGGGAGGAGCTTCTCCTACCTTCTTGACTTGCAACCGACTTATAGCAGACGACCGACGCTTTCGACTCATTCTCGCAGCTTGCATCGCGAACGCGGCCCATAGATCACGTGATGTCGATCCAGCCGTTGTAAACAGTGAAATCGATGCACGCTTATAGAGAGATTATGCGTCCCCACGGTTCCTAGCGTTTCCGGTGGCCATCTGCAGTCGGCCGCGCCGACTCCGTACGTATTCGAGGCCCCTTTCCCCGAAACGACAGTCGGTATTGAATTCGAAACGGTCGATTGCTTAACGTCAACAAGCAACGAAGGTGCACGGCCCGCCTACACTCCGGGGCTGGCTTCGCCACCGAATGCTGTTGTTGTTGTTGTAGCGGGGCGAAGCTGCCTTTACGCACGCTATTCGGTCGTTCCTTTTTTTTTCTCTTTTTTGGACAGACGGCATTAAGGCATACGTGTCGTCTGCTACGAACGCGTCAGGGATGTGTGTTTGCGAAGGCGTGCGATAGTGCGGGTCGATGAGAATACTAATAATTGAACTTCCTCAGGAGTGTTGGAGGGTGGCGCTCTAATGCTGAATCGATGCATTGAAGAAGCGCCTCTTAATTCCGAAAAAACTTTTGTACTGACCACACACACACACACACACACACACACAAACCACACACACACAACACACACACACACACACACACACACACACACACACACACACACACACACACACACACACACACACACACACGCACACACAACACACACACACATACACACACACACACATTATACTATTATACTGAATTGACTTTGCCTGTGTACACTGTGCGACACTATTAGCGCGAACAAGCAATAGCCTTTTTTTTTTCTCTTAGGATCAAAATTGTCACCTCAAAAACCATACAAAAAAAGAAAATTCCGGCTCCTTGGGGAGAAATATTAATTTCCTATTTTATGTGGAGAATAAAGATATATGTAAATGCATCTGAGATTAGATATAGTACGTTATCTTATCAAGACGTAGACGTATCAAACGCCAAAAAAAACAAAAAACATCGCTTTTTCCTTCGACAACCAAATCTAGTAAGAACTACTTCGAGCGGCGTATTAACAATGCGCAAAACTTTTTTTTTTGGGGGGTGAAAACGAGTACAGTGCGTTTGAAAGTGCTCGTTTGGGGCACTTATAACCTCAGCAAAAAATATTGTGCTCGACAAAACGTGTTCAAAGTAAATTTAAAAAAAAACATTATGGCGTGCTAACAGTATCGTCTAGTGTGCATTGCTAAAAACTCGGATAGAGATTTAAAAAAAAAACATATACATATATATATTTGCCAGTTTAAACTTTCTTTTCCCCGGAATATCTGGGGCCTTGCCTATTTTCTTTTTCGTCTGGTTTTTGCATCTGCATGTGCCATCGCTCTCTGCAGTGTTGGGTAAAGTACATATAAAAAGTACTTATAATACAACGTAAATGAAAAGTTATGTACATCAGGTAAAGTAGTAAGTGCACCGGTGACCGGGCGCAACGTACTTGAAGTAAAACACTATAAATACAATCTTCTTTCAAAGTAAAGTATTAGTACAGTTAACACAATCTTTCACGATTGTTAGTGTTTTTTTCCCCTTTAACTTGTATGCATTGCCCCAGGAGAAATCGGGGAGCATAAGTGATTTTCGAAAATGGCGGCGAATGATAAAGTCAAGTGGCCACAAAGTAGTTTGCTCTCGCTGAATAAGTGTATAACACAATCAACTTATAACGTACTTATTTGTTAACGAAGCATCATTTTGTGATAAAAATTGAACAAGACCAAATCTGGAGATTGTACTTTGTAGTAGGGAGTTGCACTTTCCTTGTAAAGTACCAGAAAAAGAAATACTTTAGGCAACGTTACTAGAACTCTCAGTTGGGAAACTCGCCGTCGAAACCTGGGCCGCTGGCGTCCACTGAGACCGAGCTAAATACGACAACAGCGCCACTGTGAATCATTTGTTTGTAATGTGGTCACCTTGAGCTTTTAGAAAGCATGTTTTTGCGTAAAAACAAATGGGAAAGACTCTTTTGTATGAAATTTATTGGAGTTTAGTACAAAATGAAGGGCGCGTGATGTTTTTAAAATTTTTAGTTTGCAAGGTTTTGCGGCACAATTAATATTGTTTTTATAAAACCATGCCTCAGCGATGCTTTCAGGTAGCGCGTCCCAACCTAGGTTCATTTCAACTTCGGTAGTAAGACGCGGCGCGTCCGCTGGGGAGATGGGCGTGGCACCCCTGTAACCTCTTCCAGTGTATCTGCTTCGGCGCCAAAATGGCCGATTAAAGCCAAAATAGAAGTAATGTGCGGTTCCTCGAGTGGCCGCTGCGGGAGAAATGGTGGCGTTGTGTTGGCCATTAGCTTGGTTCGCGAGGACAGATCGGGGCCACTTTTTCAGAGCAGTCTCTATGGCAGTTTCCCAACTGAGTGGTTTAGTAACGTTGACTTTAGGTAAAGTACAAGTGCATACTCAAAGATTGTACTCCGAGTAAAGTACATGTAGGGTCCTCGAGATAAGAAATGGTCATCATCGATATGTTTCCCGATATTTGCGATAGCAATAATTAGGTAAATGCTTCTCTTTTCTCTCGTGTGTTTTATTTTCTCGCTGTGTCACACCGTCTGTGCCGTTTAACCGGCCAAGAACGCATCGAGCTGTGCCCTATACAGCGTTTTTCCTTATCTCCGCCGTTGAACTATTATAACAAACAAACTAAATATTACTCTTTTATTTTTCGTGCATATTTCCGTTTTTACGTGATCTATGATAGGAGTCCTTAAACCGCGGCCACAAGCGCTTATACATCATACGGCAGTCCGCGGACATCCCTCGATATCCGCCTCATGACGTCATACAAACATCATCGCTGACGCCGGTCGCGATCCTGGCGGCGTCACCACAGCGGTGGTAGACGTTTCAGACGCCTGTTCTCCTGCAGGTCGTTCTTTCGCGGCTTGTCAGTCCACGGAAGCTTCGTGCAGTCAGGAGTTCCGACACTGCGACGACAGCGACACCAGCGTTCGCTCGTGCTTTTTCGCCGGCATTTTTATGCGACCAACCGCCAGGATCGCGACGTCTGACAGCGTCACACTCCGACTTTCGTGACGTCATTCGTTGCCATATAGTCACCAACTTTCGGTGCATGGGCAGAAAACGACGCTAAGCGCACCAGCGAGATACGCGTTGCAGCCACCGTAGTTGTAATAAGCGGTTCGAGCGAAAAGTATCGTCTGCTAATCAGTGGCGGATCCAGGGGGTGGCCCAGAAGGCCCGAGCCCCTCCCGATTGACTGCAGCGGTCGGCGTACGAGCCAATCACAGCCAATCCAATGTCGCGTTAGTGTCACGTGACAAGCGTCGGCAGTGGTTCACGCCCTGGATTGGCTGGAATTGATCGTAACGTGAAGCGAAGTTAGCTGAAGCTCCCGCGGTCCGTGCTTCATTAACTGACGCTTTATAAAAGCGACTTCATCTCGACTACTCTTTGTTTCGAAATCGATTTAAAAGTTAATTCGACTCCTTTTACTAAACGTGCCCTTCTCCTTGCGAAAAAGAAAAAAAGAAAGAAAGAAAGAAATGGCGGCTTTTTGACTCCGAATCAAGGCTATATTGATCCGTCTGAGCGGCATTGATTTATTTTAGATTTTTTTTTATTTCGATTTGTTCTGGGGTTTTTAGTTCTCTTATTTAAACCGCCTCGATTCCTCAAGAAAAAATAATAATAATGAATGGTGAGCGACAGGAAATTGCCAACGAGGTCGTACCGTTTATTATTTTAGAACGACTTACACGCCCTAATTATTATTATTATTGTGTTTGTTTTTTTTTTTTACCTGAGGGTGAGGGTAGGCGTTCAGTTTCGACCCTGCCTCATTTTGGCACACACGTCACGGCCTACAGTCATGCGAGTTTAACCGGCTTTTTAACGACCCGCCTGGGGGACTGGTCGCGGTAGAGTCACTACATAGGCTATACGCCTAGAGCATCGACATTCCCGTTCGCCGATCGCCTCGTGGGCGCCGCCATCTTTATTCCCTTGTACAGAGGGGCCTGTTTTAGCATTTCTGGAGGACGGAAGAGCGTTTCCTGTGATTTCCGATGAAGCTTCGCATGAGCTGGCAACATTGATTTTACGCAACAACATGGCGGAAGAGTCGCGTTATTAAACATGAGGACGTTATTAAACATGAGGAAGATACACAGAAAGGGGGACGGAGAACGTTGTCCGTCCCCCTTTTTGTGTATCTTCCTCGTGTTTAATTACTGTTACCAACACGCTCGGTTTGTACTTAAGTCGCGTTACTTTAAGATTGTTCCATTTAAAAAAAAACAAAAAAAATCATGTGTAAAAAAAAATTGCATCTTGTTTTCGGCATTCTCTGACAAAATGTGTGTGCGTACAATACTTTATAGCGTCGTCATGCGACGTCGTCGCGTCCCGCGACCAACGTCAGCTAGATTTAGCGGGTGACGTCGTTTCCCTATCGCTCTGTCGTGTCGCTTTTTACGTCGTTTTTCCCTACAGGCCTTTTCTTCGTTAATTATTAATAAACAAAAACATCATACGAATATGTACACACAAGCAGTCACCCGCAAACGGACTCCATAGAGCTAGTTAGTTTTAGTGGCATTGCTTGTTATATCTCAATTGCTTGCACGTACAGGGTGCGGCAGTAAACATTAACACATTTGGTACGTTTCCCAAAATTCGAATTCCAAACGAAGATAACTAAAATTGGGCACGCGAATCTAGTTTCGCTAAAATTTTAGGTTTTTTTTTTCAGTGTTGGGAAACACTTTAAATACATTGTACGTAAAGTACTACTTCAAATAGGTTTAGGAAACTTGTACTTTACTTGAAGTACATTCTCCGAGTATGTACTTGTACTTTACTTAGAGTATTTTTTTCTGGTACTTTCCGAGGAAAGTACAATTCCCGACTTCAAAGTACGTTCCCCAAATTAGGTTTTGTTTAATTTGTATCACGAAATGATGCTTTGTCAACTCCAAAGAAATACTGGGAGGGATATTCTACTCTCACCAGAAACGTGAGCAGACGACGCATCGCTCCGCTTGTTCTGAGGGCGACTCTCCAGTAGCTTTTTGAACTCTCGCTAACTCTCGGTCGGTCAGCAAGCGAGGAGGTTTAAAATATTAGGAGAGCAAAATTAATCATGATCTGGCACCTGAAACTGTGGTGCGGAACAATTAAGCTTTCAAGTCGAAGAAAAAGACAACAGATGGAGAACGTCACAATGTTTTGAGATATTCTCTTTTGTCTTTTCCTTCGACTTGAAAGTTCCTTAATTTTTTCGCACGCCAATCTCAGGTGTCACATTATGATTAATTATCACCAGCTCGCTTTCCAACTCAGTGTTGTTGTTTTTTCATTAAAGAGAGGACACTCCTCTATGAGATGATTGGTTGCGGAAGCTACGGGGCTGACGTCATGCTCTCTCCTAGTACATTGAACCCCCTTGGGTGCAACAATCCAGTGCAAGCGGCGCCACATTCAAAAGAGGGACTTCTGAATTCGGCTCCATTCCTGAAAATAACTACTCTGTGGCCACTTGACTTTATCAAATATTCGCCGCTGTTTTTGAAAATAGGTCATGCACCCCTGATTGCCCCTGGGCAATGCATACCACCTAAAAGATCACTGTATACACCAACTCATGTTTACAAACAAACCGGAGCGCCCGGAGCGCCCCTAGCGGACGCCACCGGCGCCGCGCATGCGCGATGGGGGTGTGGGCAACAAGCTCGCCGTCGCCCATAAACAAACCATTGAAATGCGATGTTATCGGCGTCGGTGTGAGTCCCCCTGCCCTTTATCGCTTTCGAATTGTTGATTTTACGTCTTCCTGACAATGTCTGACTACATGAGCGGCGTCAGCGAAATCAACGAAGCTCGTTACACCGCAAAACTTCGCGTGAATAATCTGACATGCGGCGATTCATTCCGCGTGGACGCCGCAGAATGTACGCTAAAGCCTGATTCACATGATGAGATTTCGCTCGCAATTTTCAGTCGCGACGTCGCTCGGGCTGCAAAAGCGTGAACCGCAGCTGAGATGGTCGACGTCGATACTGAAAATCGCAAGCAGAATCGGACGAAGTGAATCAGGCATAACAAGTCGGTGATGGCCGCTGGTAACAATAATCAACATCTCCTTGTATCTACTGTTTACGTCGAGCCTGCTTACCAACCTTCAAACTTAAGTCTTTTGAGGCCTGCACTTACTTCTTAACGCAAGTACCGGGCCAACATTTGGTCTACGGGCCGGTGTCGTCTAAAAGAGCAGACGACAAGCAGAAGCGTTTGAAAGAGCAGACGACAGTTCGAACGATCAGACGGCCGTTCGAACTTCAAGACGCACTGAACGTAGTCCGCAGGTGGGCCGTACAACTTGAGGGTTTTCCGGCGTTCATGTTGGAACAAAACAAATAAATCTGATGACCACAAGTATCCGTGAATTCAACCCAAAGTGCTTCCCGCCCAAGCAATTGTGGTCCGGCGGCGGCTGGTTTACCACATATCCATGTTCTCGGACGAACCGAGAACATGAAAACTGATCTTCAAACCTTTCTCGACTCTTTTGGCACAGCCCCAGTCGCGGCGGTTTGACGAAAAGGCATGTTTTCGTCAGGTTCCTTTCAAAACAACGCAGGAATACACGCCTCACATGGGGCCTTCCGCCCACAGCCCCAGACCGGAAGTGCGACCGACGCGCCACCACCGCGCCGTGACGTAACAGAGATGAGTTCGTGTATAGCGGAATTAAATGACATCATGAAAGATTATGTTAAAATAGTTGTATTTTACTTTTAAAGTACATCGTGTTTATAGTACTTTACTTTAAGTACATTGCACTCAGTGTACTTATACTTTACTTAAAGTACCTTTTAGATGTACTTTACCCAACACTGTTTTGATATAGTGAGATATTAAAAATGAAACAAAATCCGAAGTCTCCTATTTCCTATATCCTATAGCAGCCCGTTTGTCGTCTGCACACTGGTTTATGAGCTCGCTTCCGAGTGGGTTTGCTGAAAGCAGAAACGCTCAAAACCAGTATTAGAAACTGGCGATTAGCAAAATAATCGCGATAATTTATACCTTTAACGAAATATACGAACAATTACCACCGGGGAGCAAGCTCACAAACCAGTGGGCAGCCGACGAACATCCGGTATAAGGAGTAGGAAATATACGGCCGCCGTTTTTGCTCCATTTTTATCATATTAACAATCCTGATTTAAGATTTGAAAAAAAAAGTACAGATAAATCTTCTTACGAAACTACTTTCGTTTGGCCAATTTCAGGTATGTACGTTTGCAATTAAAATTTTGCAAGGCGTGCGAAATGTGTTAGTTGTTATGGCCGCACCGTGTACATACTTCTTACATGCGGAGCGCCGAATAGTAATACATGTTTGTTAAGGTATAGTTACGCAACCTTAGTTTTTTTTTTAAAGGGGATCATACGCGATGTTCACGTATGATACACTAAAAACTGGAGTACGCGTCCAGGAGTTTACACGGAGATAGCTTTCCCAAATCAGAAGGGCATCCAAAGCAAATATAAACGACCCCAAGGATCAGGTATAACTATAGGAAACTGCGAGGTGAATGTTTGCGTACTTGCAAACGTTTTGAGGGCAGTGTCGAATATCTTTCCATTTCTCTTTTTGCGGTTGGAAACAGAGGAAGAAAATTGCCTTCTTTTGTACGATCTTGGAACGTTGGTATGACCAACGAAGGGAAATTTCCTCGGAAAGCGGGCAACTTAATAACGTATATTCTAATTTTGCTCGCACGATTTGTAGCCTGCAGTCAAGCCCCCAAAAATAATCAAGTCAGGTCTAAATAAAAAAAATGAAATAAGAAAACAGCGACAACAAAAACATTGAATCGTAGGTTTGCAAACTGACATGACACCTTTATGATTGTATTGAACTGTTTTCTTTAATATTAAATCATCATTTGATATTAAATTTTGAAAAAATACTGGACCTTCCGAAAACTCTCGCAACCTCACGTGATTGGACCTTCAATTAAGTTTTCCGAGTAAACATTTTTTTTTTGCGTCGTGGCAAAAACAACAACATCAACAACAAAAAACAGAAGGTTCTGAATTTAGATGGAAGCTAACAACGACACTGTACACACACCGGCGTAACAAGTTAGGCCTCATGTTGCCTTATTTTGTTTCTCTCTCCGGTGTCGGGCTACCTTCCGTCACCTCGATTCTGGTTTCAGGGGCTCGCTGAATATTTAAACGAGCCGAGCAAAAAGAAAGAAAGGAAAAAAAAGTACGTACTTGTATATGTTGGCTTGCTATTTATTATGTCTTTTTTTTTTCTTCTTCACGTGCGTTCGCTCAAGCGGTTTTTGTTTTTGTTTCTTTTTTAGTAAGAGGCTGTAAGCTTCTCAAGTTTGAGATGGCCGTTGCATCTTGCGACGTTTTTCGACTGCTTTCTATGTAGCATTTTAGATAGAGAAAATTGTGCGCGTGCATAGCTTCAGCCGCATTTACTCGTAAAACGGTCCCCGGGACATAAAGCGACAGACCTTGAATTCTGCACGGCAGTATAAATAAAGCCCTTTTTTTATGACGACCCGAGCAATCTTGCGGAGTACTATACACTTACTCGAAAGACATATGTGTTCTTCTGTGAGCAGCTGACGACGCTCAAGGGTCAGAAGGCGAATTTTTATGCCCGAAAAGGGTGTGCATTGTTTGTTCGCTCGGTGGAACGAGGCGCAATATCAAGAGACAATTAAATGATAAAAAAAGACTCTTTCTACTAATTAGTGCGTCTTAATAAATCGCGTTTATTTTCTTGGAAAATGACTACAATACTTCCCTTTTTTTTCTCGAGGAAGACCCAGTTGTTACGCAGAAAGACCGGCTAGACGCGCGCACTGAATACGGAGAGATCCTGCGTTTTTTTTTTTCCGGCGCGTGATTGTTTTAGTTAGTGGCGGCGAACGCGCAAAGTCGACGAGCCTCGTGACGGTGCGAGTTTGGCACTACTTGATTGCCTCCATCGGGTCGTGCAGCGTGGGCTGCGCTGGGACTCGGCGTGAGAGGTCGCTCGTTCGGCCCACGTTTATCATAGCCAACGTGCGTGGATTCGCCATACCATAGCCTCCTTTATTCTAGAAAGCTCGTCAAATCGCGAAAGAACGTGGCCGCTGTAAAGGAGAAAGGAGATCATAGAAAGGGGCGCGCGCAGGGGCTCTCTCTGGCAGCGCCAAGTAGGGCCCCAGCGGTAAAATCCGGAAACAGGAACGTGCTCCTTTTTTTTTTTTAAAGGAAGCGGGGTATTTTGGGTCGGCTCTCTATTTTTCGCCTCTCCCGTTTCTCCACACTCCGGTAGCCTCCTTTCTTTTTCTCTGCGTTGTTGTTTGCGGAGAGGCCACCATGTGTATTGTTGGCGCTGACTGAAGGGTTAGCCCAGAAGTGGTTCTGCGCGACCATGGGTAACCGTTCGGCGCTGCTCATTGCGTTTTTCCGGCGGCCGCGCGCTCAATGGCTTCGTCATGGAATTGACGGGCTTTCTAGAATAAAGCAGGCTATGGCAATAACTGTATAGCGCGCGTGCGGTGAAACGTGGATTGTTAGAGTTCTTTCTTTTTTGTCGTGGGAGTAAAGCAATATTCACGCGAGGAAAATAAATCTCGGGGGTTCCTTTCGGGAGCGCGCGTCACGTGACAAAAACGTCACGCTTCTTTAGATGTGTCGCGTTGACGTAAGCTCTGTTAGGCTCTGTGGCGGATGAGCGGAGGGAATGTTCGAGCAGCACAACCAGACCCTCTTTGACGATGGATCAGTTTGCATTTTAAGAGTGGCGATGCTACAATCTTTGTACTTTCAATAAATACCGCTTAGAATTATTCCTTCACATCCGTAACCTATAAAACAATCGTTCGTTTTTTTTAAATATTAGTCGCAAAAATATTTTAGGGAAACGAGCCGCCCTCAAATCGCGGCCGTAACAAGCGGCCACGTGACCTGGAACCGAATTAAGTATGGAGCAATTGAGCTCTTTGACGTCACGCATCCGTGATAGAGTTGCTGCTGGTACTGCGCATGCGCAGTACCGACAGCAGCGCTGGAAGACGAATTTCTGGGTATTGCATCGTTGACGACGCCAACAATGCAATTCCCACAACTTCGTGGTCAAGTTTTTGCGAAAGAGAGACTGAGGGAAAACGTCCGCTTTTATCCTCGAAATTGCGCGGCGGCAAAGAAGCTTTTTGGTCGGTGGCGTCGCGTGCGAGTGCACCAGGGTTTCACTTGTGCCGGAAAGCTCGTGTCAAGCGAGAGACATTTCTACCCCGTTTCACCGCTATCTTTATCGGGGAAAGTGCGCAGACGAACAAGCGGACGGAGATACAAATTTCTGGAAGATTCCGTTAAATGGCATTCCATGCTTCAGAAACTGCCGCGAGTTAAGCTTTCCCACATCACGACCCTTATAAAGAAAAAGACCAACCTTCAGGGATGGGTGTCAGCTGATGCGCCTCAGCTGTACATGCCATTTTGAGAGCTCTATCCCTGACTTCGGATATTGTAGAGAAAAAAAGAAAAAAGTAATGTGCTAAAACTATTCGTCTTTAGCCATTCTCTCACTCGCTCTTTGCGCTGCCCGCTCAAAGCTCTTCTGTAGTACGCCCACAGCGTCTTGGCCGTCGCGGCCGTGTTTCTCGATCTCGCATGCGGAGTAAAAGTTTGGCGGCTTGACATTTGAAACTTATACCCCTCTTTGCGATTCTCTGGATACGTTTTCCGTGGTTCAACCCGCAGGAGTTGCTCGGGTCCCAGCTTGAATTGTGCGTGTGTACTGCTATTGTAGCGGGCCAACGACGGCAACACGCCGCCGTATTTGTCGTTTATCAATACGCCGCAAGATGCCTTTATACGGAGTGTTTTTGTGTTCGACGGTCCGGAAATCACTGCGGGACGACATTCACCTGTGCAACGTAATCGATAAAATCTACGTGAGAGGTGTTATTTTTTTTTCGCACCTCTTATTATCAGGGTGCTCTTGGTCCGCTGGCGGATCGAGCAGGCGTACTGCGATTGGGATGATAGCAGCGCTTTTTAGCCAGTGGAAGGAGGGGATCTGTTTTCGAGACCGATTTCACCAATCAGTTTGACCGTGCCATCGCTGTCGCAATGCATCGAGCGGGCACGTAGCCAGGATTTTGTTTCGGGAGGGGGGAGGGGGCACCCATGACAAAATGCTGTATGAGGGGGAGGGGGAGAGGAGGTCCCAGCAAAATGGAAAATTCCGGGGGGGGGGCGCCCCCCCCTTTCCCTGGCTACGTGCCTGCATCGAGGGAACTTCAGTCTTTCTGCACATGCGACAACTTCCCTGGAGCTTTGCGCGTGCACTGTCGCTATGCGCTTGTGAACTATAGTTATTTCAGCGTCACGCATGCGCCAAACGCTCGGTGAGGTCGGCGTATTTCCTAATATCGCGTGAATAAAAATATTAAGAAAAAAACCGTTAGCGCCGACTGTGGTTTTCAAGAGTTCTGTATAGCGCTGAGCTCATGAAAGCTGACAGTGATTAGAAAGGTTGGCTGGCTATGCGCAAGGGGACTATGCCAGTCCGGCCGTGGACCGTGCGAAATGTGTCTACATGGAGCCGCACCGTGGCGCTACTGTGTCGTCGCACGCAGAGCCGTAAATCGGGAGAGTTTGGCCAGTGTATGATCTCGCCACCGTAACGCCCCCTCCCGAGTGAGCCAATCAGCCAGCGGCGCAGAGCGAGAGGCGTGAGCGCATGCGCGTGAACTCCCAGCTGCTCCCAGCTGAGGGGGAGGGCCGCCATTTTCATTCATTCGCTCGGCGGGATCTACATCCAAATTTCGGTTCTTTCCTTTTATTCGGCAGACTTTGGCAATAAATTGATATAAAGTTATTCCTCGGTGGCTTAAGAAGGTAACGAATGAAGTGTCTCCACGTTTGAACGCAAACTTTGATTCAGGCGAAAAAGAAATAAGCCGGTAGCAGACGACGCGTAGCCTGAACAGTGCTCTGCGCTGACAACGTTGCGTCAAAATGGCGGTCGTCTCCCCTTTGCTCCCTTCTTCTCTCTCGCTCCTTCGGCGCTCTCCTCCCTTTCCTTCACTTTTCTCCTCTCGAGCGCCTTCGTCGCCAGACCCACTGGCCAAACTCGCACGGTGCGGCTTCTAGCAGAAGCATTCCGCATAGACCACGGCCGGACTGGCATGGCCATCGGACGAGCGTGTATAATCGAACACTGTAGTCGACCAAAGGGTAACCTCCAAATGGCAACCTTAAGTTGTTTGGTTAGTATTCTAGATAAGGAAGAGAACAAACGTGCACGAAATATTTATGAGGCGTTTACTCGCTTCGGTGGGTGCCACTTGCAAGCCGACGGCCAAGACACGATCGACAGCTTAGAGGTCAAGAATAGACGTTCGAGGCAGCGAATAATACTCGCGTTGCTTCGGAAGCAACTTGTACTTCTAGCTCGCAGCATCAAAACAAGAAATAGCGGAGCAAGAAACTAAACAAAAAAGTCGAGAAGTACCACTACTTCAAGAAACGCATCCGCCGAACCGTTCGGCAAAGTGGTCGTTCTAAATATTACCATAAGAAAAACAGGCTTTTAGTGCGTCACTGACACTGACAAAATGAAAACGGCTTGCCGTGTCTTTGGAACACATGGCCTCCAGCACGACCTGCATGCCTTCCACCGTGCTTCGGCGGCTCAATGTGCACGATACGCCGAAGTGTTGGAGCATAGCCTCCTATGGTTGGAGGTAGGAAAGCTGACGCCTGTCGCGGGACTACTCATGCTTCTTCCCTGTCGTTTTCACCTTGCCATTGGCCATAAAGGATAGGTATCCCATGCACGTGCGAGGTCGTCGCTTCGGATGGAGAGAGAGAGCAAATCGCGCGCCCTACGCACGTGCGCTGAAAATGGCGCCGCCCAGAAGCTCGTTATTGGAACGGTCTAAAGGAGGGTGCTAGCGCCACTAAATAAGCTACGCTTCAGAGTAACGACACTTGGCCATATTGTGGCTTAAAATCATGGTTGCCAGTTATCTGAAGCTTTATCTGAAATCACAGGAAACGCTTTTCCGTCCTCCACAAATGTTTAAACAGTCCGCGACAGAGAAAAACAATATTACATGGGCTTCCTAACACCGAATCGAATGCTGAGGGAGTCGCACTTTTGAATCATGACGATCTGCAGTAGCGTCTGCTCTGCAGAAGCCCCAATATGGCGGCGCCCACAACAATGTCCGGGAACGGAGTGCCGATACTCTAAGCGCAGCTCATTTAGTGGCTCTAGAGGGTGCCGTTTAGAGCGCACGCGCAGAAAAAGCTGACATTCATAGGCTGCTAAGACAGGTAATCTTGTCGTGCGGAATGCACGCTGTACAAGTACCGTGGAAGCTTGCCGTCGTCACGCGCTCGTCAGTGGCGCACACAGCTATGGCCGCCAGTGAGTACCGCCTATACAGCTATTACACAAGGGCGCAGCCATCTTGAATGTCGTTACTTCTGGTATGCGGTAAAACATCGTTTCGATCTCTCCATGCCGCTGGAGGGTGTTTACGAAAAATGACTGGTTGTCAGACATCCTTTTGGCCTCACCTATATTTTCTCGCAAATTCTGGGTTGAAATGTTTTATTATTTTTTCGTCCCGCATAGCAGATACGGAACCCACGTGACTGAAAACGACAGGAAATAGAAAAACGTCTATGCGCCTTTCCATAAAAGCGTAGGGGGTGCGTTCATCGCTGCGTTTATGTGTTATGCACGCGCACTTTCTGGCTGGTCGCGATAGACCGATCTCACTAGCCAGTTTGACTACGCCACAGCTACGGCAATGCATCGAGGGGATTCAAGGCCGGTTCAGACACTTGCGTTTGAGTGCGTTTGACTGCGTTGTGGCGAGAACCGAAAGCAAGTCACCGGCACATCTGTGCTTCGTATGAAGCGTGGAATCCAATTCAAGGAATCATCTTGGAACGCGATGTAAGCAGCAGGAATGTCCTGGTTTCTCGGTGCCGCAACGCAGTCAAACGCAGTCAAACGCAACTGTCTGAACCAGGCTTTAGTCTTTCTGCATTGCGGCAACCTCGCTGGAGCTATGCGCATGTAGAGCACGAGATGGAACGAGTCATCTCGTGCACTGCCGTCTGCCTCCTGTGAGCTAAGAATCACGCATGCGCCGAACGCTTAGTGAGATCGGTCTGTTGCGAACGAGCGCTGGCTGGACTGTGATTTAGCACGCGTGGACTGCGATTTTTGTAAACAGTGAAAACCTTTATACTCCGTTTCATACTTAGTTAATGTACAATGTTGTCATCATCATCATCATCATCGTAAACTTTAATATTCGAAAAGTGAAAGGACCTTGCGGTCCCTGGTCGGTTCCCTTAGTCCAGGGCTCCGTTGGCCGCCCAGATTCGGCGGGCTCGCTCAACCAGTCGCTGCTGGTCATCGAGCTCTGTGTGGATAGGGCCGCCTCTGAGGAGGAAAAGGTATCAAAGCTGCTGGCGCGAGAATGTTTCTTGATCTCGCGCATCATTTACACGCGTCCCCACGCAAACGAAACCACAAATGAAGCCAGCGCTCGCGCCCGTAGCTTTGACAGCGTTTTAAGTATAAAACGAAGCATAGAGTTATACCCAAAGTACGATGTACTAGAACTGGGAGGTGTGCCCAACCGCATCGCGCATAGGTGTCGAGTGGCCAGTCACAAGGGTGCAAGGTCGGGCAGGCAGCGTGTAGCGAGACTCGCTTGCGGCGTGTTGGTGGGACTAGTACTACTTGTTTTGCCTCGTGTGCGGAGCGATACGCTATTGTGTGGCCGCTAGCTGTGCCGAAGGGACGAGAGACTCGGAACGATGTCAATTACGGTGAAGACAAAGACAGAGCGGTGCTGTTTGGAGCCGGGGTGCAACGTGGGTTAAAACACTTGCAAAGAGAAGCACTCCTTGTTTCGGACGCGGAACAACGCCTCTCTGTTCGCGAAATAAAATCGACTAATTAAAAAAAAACGGAAAAAAAAGAAGTTTAAGAAGAATGCGTGACGTATGTGATATGCCAGAGGAAACTAATTTCTCCAAGTGGAATTGCTCTTCAGTAAAGACAGCAGTTAGAGTTGCTCCATTTATCTTGTCCGTCTTTATATTTATTTTCATGTTATTTATGCTCAATATATTAAATCATGCATTCAGGCATTTCCTGGTTTATAAGCTTTGCCTGAGAATGCAGGAGCCAAGATAAGCTACAAGCTCGCGTAAATTCGTCCATGCCACACAGAAAAGGTGTATTAACACCAGAACAGAAATTAGGTATTTAAGTGTATTAAAACTGCGAGTTGGGCTAGTTGGTACTTATGCATGGTTGTAAATACGCTTGAAAACACGGACGAAGAAAGGAGCACACAGGATGAGGCGCCTCATCCGGTGTGATTCTTTCTTTGTCCGTGCTTTTAGGCGTATTTACCACCATGCGTAGGTATTTAAAGGTCAGAAAAATGTACAGCTACCAAAAATATAATTAAAATAGCTTTGACACTACAATGAAGAGAAAAACATCGCATATCAAATCATACTCAAACTTCGCTTTCTTAATGCTGGTGTGTAAAGTGAGGCAAACAATTATTATTTTATGACAGTAAAAAAAAAAAACAGAAAGAGAACCGAGATTATGTAAGTAACGGACTGCTCCCAAACGGTATTTGCGCTTTGAATAGAAGAGAGAGAGAGAGAGAGAGAGATAGACTTTATTTCAAGACAACTCTTATGGCTCGTTCACATTTGCGAAATAAGCACTCGCCGCCGACTGGATTCGCTCGCCGAAAAATGATCGGGCCGTTCAGATTTGTTGCCGCCTGCGGAGTGCGCGATACAAGCGTCTCGCAGTTTTTCGAACAGACGAGAGCTGACGAGAGCTCCCAGACCTCCTCCTTGCCCGCGCGCGTCTCGTCGGTGTCTCGTCGTTGTCGTCGCCAGCTCGCCAGCGGAGATCTGACCTCAGCAAGCGCCACTTCCCCCGTGAGTTCTGATTGGCTTGCGGCGAAAAAAAAACATTTCCGGCGTTCAAAATTGGTGCCAGAGCGATCTTGCTTTCCGCCGGAAATCCTGCCTGCTTTCGTCGCCGGGTGTCAGAATTCTCGCGGATCTGGCCGCCGGTTCGCAAGTGTGAACGAGGCATTAGTCTGAGTCGTCATTTTTGAATATAAGCTCCAGCTGCTCGCGCAAGTCACGCTTTTTCACGGGGGTGTGATATAGAAAGGATGGAACTTATTCTTTCTCACAACCGAACAGGCAAAAAGAAACGAAGAATACGACCGTTTTCACGCGTAATAAAGCATCTTTGCCACAACCACCAGGCCTTAGTCTGCCGTCGGATGGCCGCGCTCTGCCCCACAGCACCCTCACCGGCGTGCTTGCTTACCGCAACACTCCCATGACCGCCCGACGGCACAGCTCCCCGTTCCGGTAAACCTTACGTAAAGCCCCTCGATGTGTTTGCGTTGGTCTTGCAAGTAGCGTCATACCATAGCCTCCTCTTTACTGGCAAAGCCTGGCAGATCGCCAAGAGACACGGCTGCCGAAAAGTGAAAAGGTAGAGCGGCAGACAACGGATGGAGAGGAGAATCATGTAACGAGCGCCCCGCTGCGGCGAGACGCCGAAACACGCTTCTCCCGAGCGATAGAATGTCCGATCGTGCTCCTTGCGTTCCTGGCGCTACCGGTTCTTTTCCCGTCGGGTTTGAAAACTATGCTTCGGGTATTCGCTGCTGCAAAAGCTGTGCGCTGACTACATGCCCCCAGAGAAATGCTCTGTGCTACCAGATCGTCGCGCTCCACATCTGCGACCGGGCACTCTATGGCTCCGTCGTCGAACTGCCAGGCTTTGTGAGTACAGAGGAGGCTATGCCACAAAAATGGCTGACGGTACTTGTAAAAAAAACGCCTTCATCAAGGGGCTTTAATTGTACCTGTCTCATGCATAAGGTATACTTTTATTTCAATTTAATCTACTTTTTTTTTAATACGCCACCTCACGCAAAAGAAACATAATTTGACGTTTTTTCGAAAGTTCTCAGCTCAATGTAGCCGGCAAATTGACGACACGTGACATGGCGTCGCGTGAACTCATCGTCGGGTAACGTCGTGGTATCACGGAACTCCACGAGTTATCCTAGTATAACGTTGGGGGTTGACCCTCTGAGGTCAGGGCCCGTGGCAACAGTCTCCCCGCTAAATTCAGGGAAGAAATTTTGCGTGACGACACGTTATCCGTTAAATTTAGCGGGATAACTGAAAAACAACGTCCTTCGCTCTCAGTGACGACTATTTAATGTCTTCTAAAAAAATTGAAACGATCGCTCGTTAAATACTGCATTTTATATACTTTGGAGATAAATGTCCCTCTTTTGAACGCTATACCCTTCGATTCCAAACTCTTGTCCGTCCGTCCGTTCGTTCGTGCATTTTCCGCTAAATTTAGCGGGGAAAGTGGCGTCACGTGACGTATACACCGATTCAGTTACCCTCTATATTTAGCGGTAAAACGCACGTCTTATGACCTAGACACCAATCCTGTTACCCCGCTAAACCTAGCGGGAAAATATACGTCACGCGACAGACCCATTCCCTCACCCCACTCCTCTCCTCTCTTCCGTCTCTTTTCCTCTTCCCGCCCCTTCCCCCTCCTAGGTAATAATATAATAATAATTATAAATCTTTATTTTTATAACCGTAAGGTGACGCTGCTCCCACGGTGTATCACAGCCATTTCATTCCTTATTGGACTATGAAGGTAAAGTCTGCTGCCAATGTTTTTCGAGACATGAAAACGACTATGTATAGTGCAAATGTTTTTGTCATCGTCAATTTCAGTCGCTCTAGTATTTCGGTGAGAAACAGAAAGGTCAGTAATGGTGGCATCAGTTTGGAGCAGCCTGATAAAACAAAAAAACAATATCGTGACTCCCGCGCTTTGTGTGTGTGTCCGCGTGTGTCTGCGTGTGTGCGTGTGTGCGCGAGTGTGTGTGTGTGCGTGCGTGTGTGTGTGTGTGCGCGTGTGTGAGCGTGTCTGTGTGTGTGTTCGCGTGCGCGCGCGCGTGTGTGTGTGCCTGTGTGCGTGTGACGTAAGCACGAACAATCTCGACTCTGAAGCGCGGAACTTTTATTCGAGGTATTAAATATTTGTCGCAATCGCGTCAGCTCGCCTGAAATTAAACCTGCCCGAATACCCAATGAATTCCGGCCGCCATCTCCCCGCAAAGCACGCCGGAATAACTGAAACATGTATTGGGAACACCGCGGGCACGAACTGTACACGACGAATAATGTATTTGAATCATTGCTTTATTTCTCGACATTCCCGCTTCTTTTTTCTTTTTTTATTCCTCCCTCTCTTTTCTCTCTTTCTCTTTAATGCAATAGCATTTCTACGAGATTGTGTACGTCCGTCGGTCGCTGCTCGACAACTAGAGTCAGCGATAAAACTTCAGAAGACCCTTTTTACAAAACGCCCATCACGCAACATTGGGAGTAGCCATTTCGCAATTTCCCCGTTACATTTTAGCGGGAAGAGTTTTCACGCTAAATATGGCGGGAAAATTTAATTTCCCTGCTACATTTACAAAACAATAAAAGTGTTTCCCCGCCAAATTTAGTGACAAAACCTTAGTTGGCGAATAACTATACAGCAATGAAAAGACAAACGTTAGAGAAATTGACGCGAGAATGGCGCCGCACTGACTTTGAACTACAGCATATCGCCCTGTAAGCCTCCTTACTTCGTAGGAGCGTCCACTTTCTTTTTATTTGCTTTTCTGACGCAGACTTTAAAGAGACTCCTCTTTAAAGCCTGCGTCAGAAGAATTAAATGGATCGCCGACCCAGACGATCCATTCAATTAATGGCGACTGTGATATATTTAGTAAAAGAATATTGCGGCCCAACTATGGCGCCTAAAACGATGTAAATCGATACACACTTTCCGAGTATAAACGACGTCATTAACCGAAAATACGCCTTTTCTTTTTGTCGTGAACCCGCTCTAAGTTTTGTTTTTTTTTCAGCTAAAGTGATTAGATTGAGCGGTCATTTGAACATTCTT